>CM076579.1:404567983-404782398 GCA_034641835.2 Pinus albicaulis
TGACGGACTATAAAGGACCATCACTATATACACTTACAACGACACTTTTTTAAGGACCGTCACCATATGTGACATTGGTGACAAACCTTAAGGGTCCGTCACAAGCATGACCCTCACCAATGTCCTTTTTTCTTGTCGTGGTTATTCTTCCTTTTTTTTCTTCTCTGATGCATTAGTAACCTTCTCCCCATTTGCAATCAATGATAAAGGATGCTCTTGAAAGCTCCCCTTAAACCACTACAACCTACTCTTCAATTGATCCCACATGCTGAGTAGTTTCCAACAAACATTACAATTGAGTCATTTGGTAGGAGGATTCACAAGCCATATATGTTTCCTGAGATATTCAAAGGGTTCTGTTTTCAAGGGCTTAGTAAATATGTATGCAAGTTGGTATTTTGTTGCCGCATATTTAAGTTGAAAAAAAATAGCTATAGCCTACTCTCTTAAGAAATGGAACTCGATAGGGATTTCCTTGGTCTTTGAGTGCATAATATGATCCTTAGAGATATTGATCGCAATAGTATTATCACACATGATTGGAATTGTATATTCAACTCTACCTTTATTTCCTTCAAGGTTTTCTTCATCCATATAATTTGTGACTAACAAGTGGAAACAACAATATAGTCTGCTTCAATAGTTGATAAATAAATGGAGTCTTATTTCTCATTGAACTAGGACACTAACCAATTTCCTAAAAATAATGTTACACCTGAGGTTCTTTTTTTGTCATCAATACTTCCTACCCAATCAACTTCAATATAGGCCTTGAACTTATACTCTCTGCTTTTAGCATACCACATTCCATAATCAACTGTTCCTTGAAGATATTTGAAAATCATTTTGACAATGATGAAATGGCTTTCATATGAAAATGATTGAAATTTGACCACAAGACCCATTACTTGCATGATATATAGTTTTGAAGCTATGACATAAAACAAGCTTCCTATAATTGACATCTACTCAATCTAATTTACCAGCGGTGTCTAATCTTCTTTGCACATTTTTCAGCCTATAACCATAGATGTGCTAAATGACTTGTTATCTTCCAATCCAAAATTATACATAGTTTCTCATAGGAACTTGGATTGGGAGATAAACAACCTATTTTGTGACTGAGAAATTGGAAATCCCAAGAAGAAATACAACTCTCCGATCTTGGAAATTTAAACTCTATTTGCATATAGTTTTCGAATTGTTGTCCCAATTATTCTAGGTCATTTCAAAATATTATGTCATAAACATACACCACTACAACCCTCCTAGATATATGTTAAGCCCATATATATCGAGCACCGATATGGATCAAATATCTCTAGGTGAAAACCTCTTTTTTGAGTGAAAATTTTGAGGAAAGGATTGCACCTTGAGAGATTTGTTCCCACTTGTCACTTGATAGATCTTAGGTGAAGATGGATCTATGTTGGTTTAATTCATGCACGGGCATACAAAAATTTTTAAACATATAATTATTTTGATCATTTTAAATATGCTAAATATTTCTAAGATTAATTTGGCCAATTTAACTTTAACTTTTCTTAGTTACCTCGGTCTTATGAGATGAGAGAGACTGTTAGTATCTTGAATGATGAAAAATGACGCAATAAAAAATTTAGGTTTAAAGTGACAACGTAACAATGTTGAATGATAGAAAATGTGAATAATAAGAATATAGTGAATTACAAAAAATATTCATTGTGATGAATCTGAAACTATTTTCTTCTATTATTATTATTGTCACACCTATTATTTGTTTTCTATTACCATGTTTGAAAGCAAAGTGATTAACAGTGTTGAATGGTGGAAAATGGGAATAATAAGAATGTATCCAAATAAAAATAGTTTATAGTTTTAAGAAGAAGATATTTTGGGTAAGTGAACATTTTATTTAGGATGAAAATTCAAGTATTGTATTTATGGTTGAATTACTATAACAAATAAGTCAATTATCGTCAATTGACATAATGAATAATGCCTATGTGCGTACACTAAGAGAGATTTTGTATGTTATTTGGGTGAGATAGAGATATAGATGGAGGGGGGGGGGGAGAGGGAAGAAGAGAGAGGTAAAGAAAAGGATGGAGGAAGAGATATAGATATGGAAAGATAAGTGTTAGAGACAGAGAGAGAGAGAGGTAGTGGAAAAAGGAGGGAGAGAGATGCAATGGAAAAATGAGGGAGAGAGAGAGAGATAAATAGATATCGAGAGAGAAGGGGAAGAGAGAGAGAGGGAGTGGAAAAGGGAGGGATAGATAGATAGATATATTTGGAGAGAGTGTGTATATTTAGGGGGTGAGATGGATAGATAAATAAAGAGAGACAATAGGAGATAGATATATAGATGGAGGGGGCAAAGATGTGCCTACACTGAAATAAATTCACACTATTAATCTAATTACTTTGAAATTAATGTACATCATACATCTAGCTGCATCAAATTAGAAATAAACATCTACACTGAAGTCAATGCATCTAGTGAAAAAAATAAAATAGGATTATAAATCAACATCCACACTAAAATCAATGCATCTAGTGCAAACTATCAAGTAGGATTAGAAATCGTCATCTACAGTAAAATCAATACATCTAGTGCAAACAATCAAATAGGAGTATAAATCAACATCTAAACTGAAATCAATGCATCTAGTGTAACGTATTAAATAGGATTACAAATGAAAACCTACACTGAAATCAATGCATCTAGAGAAAGCAATCATATAGGATTATAAATCAATATCTACACTACAAAAATGCATCTAGTGAAATAAATAATATAGGAGTAGAAATCAACATCCACAGTGAAATCAATGCATCTAGTATAAGGTATTAAATAGGATTAGAAATTGACATATACACTAAAATAAATGCATCTAATGCAAGCAATCAAATACGATTAGAAATAAATATCTACATTGAAACCAATGTGTCTAGTTCAAGCAATCAAATAGGAGTACAAATAAATATCTACACTGAAATAAATGCATCGAGTGTAAGGTATTAAATAGAACTAGAAATCAACATCTACACTGAAATCAATGCATCTACTGCAAGCGATCAGATAGGATTAGAAATCAAGAACTACACTAAAACCAATACATCTATTTTAATGAGAAACCAAAATATTCATGACTTTTTAGATCTAAATTCTATGTTTGTATTTGTCTTTGTGTCTCTTTTTTCTTCCATCTCTCTCAACCTTCCATTCTCTTTATATCTCCCTACTTATCTCCTTCTCTCTCTCCCCTGTCTCTCTCTCTCCACATCTCCCTCCCTTTCTATATCTTTCTCTTCTTCCCTCTCCCCCCTGCCATCTATATCTATACCTACCTCCATATATGATTATCTGTCTCTCTATCTCAACCCCCTAAACACACATCTCTCTCTCTCTCTCTCTCTCTCTCTCTCCATATTTATCTCACTTCCTCCCTCCCTTTCCTTTTCTCTCTCTTCTTCCCTCTTCACAATCCATATATATCTCTATCTCTCTATGTCTCTCCTTCTTTATCTCTCAATATTAGCCTACATACACACTCTATCTCTCTCACTCTCCCTCCCTCTTCCACTCCCTCTCTCTCTCTCCCTCCCTATCTCTCTCTCTTCCCCTTCTCTCTCCATATATATAGATATATATATTCCTCCCTACCTCTCTTTTCCTTTCTCTTCTACCCTATCTCCCTGCTCCATCTATATCTCTATCTTCCCCTGTCTCTCCTTCTCACCCCCAAAACATACACAGTCTCTTTCCATATCTATCTATCTCTCTCTCCCCACTCTTCCTCTCCCTATCTATCTTCACCAAATCTCTCTCTCTCTCTCTTCCCCTTCTCTCTCTCTCTCTCCATCTCTTTCTCTCTCTCTCCATCACTCTCTGATCACTCCCTTTCCCCATCCACCTTTCTCTATTTTTGTATTTATTGCCCTTAAAAATCCATCTCTTTATCCTCTATCTCTTCCTTCCTTTGTCTCCCTTTCTTTCTTGCCTCCCTATGTCTCTCCCCCCATCACAAACACACTCTCTCTCCACCCTCTGATTTTGTAACTATCTCCCTATATCTCTCCTTGTCGCTCTCTCTCCCCTCCATATCTATGTCTCCCTGTCTCTCTCTTACCCCTATTTCCCTATATCTATCCTCTCCTTTTCTCTCCTTTCCATCGTCTCCTCTCTCCCTCATTCCATCTTAATATCTCCCTTATCACTCTTTCTCTCTCTTCCCACCTCTATATCTCAATGTATTTGTTTTTCCATCCCACTCTTCCCCCCTTGCAGCTCCATCTCTCTCTCCTCTCTCTAAAGTCCCCTATATCTTCCTTCCTCTCTCTCCCTTTCTCTCCCACCTCTCTATGCATATTCCCCCCATCAAACACACACTTTCTCTCTCCACCCTCTAACTCTGTCACTATTTCCCTCTCTCTCCACTTCTCCCTCTCCTCATCTCTACCCCTATATATATATGTCTCCCAAGCTATATCTTACCCTTCTTTCCATATCCCTAGCCTCTCCTTTTCTCCCCCTTCCCTCGTATCCTCTCTCCCTCGTTCCATATTCATCTCTCCCTTATCATTCCCTCTCTCTCTTCACATCTATCTCTCAATATCTTTGTTCTTCCTTCCCTCTCTTTCGCCATCAAAATCTATCTCTCTCTCCCTCTCCCTCTCTTCCTCTCTTCCCCCTCCTCTCTCTCTTCCTTCCTCTCGCCCCCTATCTCTCCCACCTCTATGTCTCTTCCCCCCACCCCATTTCTCATCCCTCTCACTCTCTATTTTAAATATGATCCCATTTTATTGTATTTAAGCAAGTATCTAAATTTAAAAAAAAATAGTTGGTTGTAAAATATTAAACATATAGTTTAGATCAATCATGTAAAATAAAATACAATAGTAAAAAACCTAAAAGAATCATGCACTATCTTTCCTCTATAATTTTTAGTCACTTTTTTTCTCTCTTTGCTTGGATCCTTGGTTAAAATGCATCAATCGTGGTTCTTTATAATATTATTTATATTATATATATTTCACATATGTATATATAAAAGTATTTTCATTTTCAATTTATTAAAACCTAGCTTTAATCTCTATGCAAATATTTTTAGTAGTGGCGAGGATGGAGGATTTAGATATACCTCAAAAATAATTATAACCTTTTTTTTTTAATTAAAAATGTTATAAAATTAAATTCAATAAATTATTTGTAAAATATTTTGATTTTGAAACAAGTTATGGATTTTGGACTTGTGGTATTGATAATCCATGGTATTTTACCATGGTATTGTAACAGAGTAATTAAAATCCCAGATCCATAACATAATATTGAAAAACATAGATGGCCCATAGAATTTATAAACCATGGTATTAGCCCATGGTATTATGATTTTATTCCCTCCTCTCCCTCATCTCCCTCCTCTCTCTATATTTCTCTTTTAGGTATTGGCCCATGGTATTGCAAAAAATCCTATTTAGAAGTTAATAATATCCACGGTAAATATTCATGATTAAAAATCTTGTTATATTGTAAATATTACATTTTTATCTGCTTATTAAGTAAATTTAAAGATTGTTAGCCAATCGTTATTTTAATCTATATGGTAAAATGGATGTTCATTTATAAGTACTATTTATATGTTATATATTTTATTATGATATGTATATTATACTTTTTTTTAATCTAAAAAATTGTTCCTATTATCTAACTCTTAAACATCTAATGCTCACCCATATAACACTCAGGCTCAACCATCTAATGCTCGCACATATAACGCTCAGCCATCCACCCTAAATTGGTTTGTAGAGTGCCTCTTGGCACAATTAGTAGATGATAATACTCAGACTTTAAGTATATATTGTTGTCTACAATATCTTTCTTAAATCCCTGTTGTTGAAGGTATCGATCCAATGTGGCATGCCAAACTCTGGGAGCCTGTTTCAGTCCATATAAGGCTATTTTCAGTCTGCACAAAAACCCTTCATTTTCGATGATCATGAATCGTTTTTGGCTGCTCAATATAAACCTCTCTTACATATCTCCATTGAGAAACGAAAACTTCACATTCATATGATATACCTTGATATTTTTATAATTGGAAATGGGAAGAAACATTATGATAGCTTCCAATCTAGCTACTTTTGCAAAGCTTTCCTCGAAACCTACCTCCTATATCTGGGCATACCCTTTGCAAACCTAATGATCCTTGTTCATAATTACTTTACCCTTCTCATTTCGATTGTTTTTTAAAACCCATTTTGTTTCTATGACATTTTACTCCGTGGATCTTGGAACAAGCTCCCAAGTGTCATTCTTCTCAATTTTTTCAAGTTCTTCATTCATAACCCTCACCTAGAACTTATCCTCACTTTCTTAGCTGAGATTTTTAGGCTCAACTTGAGATAGCAGAGAAATATTTGAAAAAATTTGACTGCCGAAAAATTTCCTCCTGGTTTGAACATGAAGCATTTCATCTCCAAGAATTTGACTCTCGGGATGTTCTTTCTGTGCATACTCAGAAGGTGTTTTGGGCCTTAGAGTTGTGCTTGTTTCTATGTGTTAATTATATGATTTTGTTTCATCTTGATTTGAGGGCCTCATGTCTAAACTCTCTTCTCTATCCGAGTTGATTTTTCCTTTGGAGGACTCACATTGTGAATTTATTTCATCTACTACTACATCAATACAATCCTCAACCTTACTTGTACATTTGTTGTAACACTTGTATCCTTTACCTTAAGTAGAATACCCAAGCAATATACCCTCATAAATGTGAGAATAAAACTTTCTATGATTTATATCATTCCTTTTGATAAAGCATTTTCTCCCAAGCAACTTGTAGTGTTTAACTAATGCAGGTCTTCCCTTTCACAACTCATAGGGATTTTTATCATTATTTGGCTTGAGTTGTGCTCTGTTCTATAGGTACACTGCTTCTTTTCTTTATTCACCCAAGAATATTCTAGGTACATCTACTCCATCCATCATAGCTCTAGCCATTTCCTGGATTGTTGTGTTCTTTCTCTCAACTACTCCATTTTTTTGTGGAGTTCTAGCCACAAAATAATGCCTCCTTATGCCAAGATCAAACCTTTCACAACTCCTAGCTTGCTGACTCTTATCAATCTGTAAAAATTCAAATGACCAAGTCTCATGTGCCATAACTGAAATTCACTCGACTTTCTCAAATAGCAGTTTGCTCTGGAGTCGTCAAACACATATGCATTGTTGTGAGTTTTGACTGCCTTTCCCACCAACTTTCCATTTTATTAATTTTGAATCTTGTAATATTTAGAAAAAAATTCCACATTAAATCCATTATCACACATCTGAATTAAACTAAGAAAGGTATACTTGATACCTTCTACATGCAACACATTTTGGGATTTAGTATTTTCATCAAGACTAACTATGCCCTTACCCTTAATTATTGCTGGGGTATTTTTGTCGAAAGTGACATTGTTTCCTCTATACTTTTATTTTAGTACCATAATTTTTTTCTTATCCCCGACCATATTCTTGGAGAAAGCACTATCCACATACCATATGTTTTATTGATTATGTGTTTATATATCATGTCCACATTCCATGTTCTTTCAATATTTTCATTTCCAATTCTAGTTATCCTTTCGAAAAGCTAGTTCTCAATTGTTCTAAGACTTGAATGGGTATTCTAACTTGATTTTTAATTCACTTTACTTGTAACCAAAATTATTACATTTTAAATATTCAACATCCCTCGTTAGGGTATAGAAGGCATTTCGATTTCTAAGAGTAGAGTTTTGAGATATTAAATTATGATACATATTGTGTCTAAAATTTCATCTCGTTCAACTTTAATCCTTCTACAATCAACAACCTTATGTCCAAATATGTGACATTTATAAAAAATACCATAAAATAAATGAGAGTACCTGAAGTTTAAAAGTTCATGAGTTTGTGCATGAAGGTACCTCTATTGTCTAGCTGATTGATTCATTCTCTGCTGGTGTGGTTCCTTGGGGTATATGAAGTTATTATTATAGTGAAAAGATCCTCTCTATATTGCTACTATTTTATCTTCAATTCTTCTTCCTTCATACACCTTTGCATCGCTCTCAGGTTCCTCAAATCCAGTGGACCTGAATTTCATCATTCCCATAGAGGATTCCTACGCTTTGGAGTATCCCAGTCCTATTATGTTTCAAGAATACCTATGGTTGTTGAGAGTCTTATCTATATTTCTTTCCCCTTCTGCAAATTTTTTATTTATACCTTTCTTGGTCTTCATTTTCTCAATATTTTTTATTAGAGAGAAAACCTCTGCTTGAAGACTCTGACAGTTCTATTCCCAGTCATGGATCAAATATTGAAGAAACTATTCCTTTCATATAGCTTCTTCTAATTTGACTTTCAAGGACAAAATTTCATCATTGGATATTCTTGAGATCATTTCCTTCTTTATCGTAAGTAGCTCTTGTTTTAAATGTGTGTTCTCTTCCTCTAGTTTCTCACATGTTCCTTGTTTTTCTTCTAGTATAAATGTTAAACTATCTTTTATTTTAATGGATTCTTCAAGTTTTTTATTTTTTATAAAACATATCCTCATTGTTTGAGTCGTACATAGCTTCTTCAATGTGCCATTCTAGCTGTTCCTTTAGCTGATTTTTCTTTCTCCTTTCCTTCTTTAACTCATAAAGAGAAATGATGAGTTCCTCTTCAAAGTATGCTTCTCCTAATTCTTCTTCGTCCTCTTTAGAGTCAGTAATATTTTGATTATTTCAATATGATCCAACTTCCATGAGTAAATATTTATTTCAATCACATTCTAAATAGTTTTTGCTCCCTGAATATATTGTTGAATTGTCCTCTTTGGAGTAGAGCCCGTGTTTCTTATAGAAATTATCCTTTTGATGTTTTTGGGATTTGTTTCAAAATTTTTGATCATCTTCCTTTTCTATCACTTCTTTGTAAGGGAACCTGCACAAAAAGTGTCCAACTCTTCCACAGTCAAAACATTTAAATGAAAAATTCCTTTTATACTTTCTTGAGCCATGTTTTAGTTTCCCCAAAAATTGAGCCAATCCTTATTCAAATTCATAGCTAGAGAAATTGTAATGATATTTTTTCTCCTTGGCCTTCTTGGAAACTTTGAATGCCACTTCCTTGGGTTCAAAATACTATTCCTACTCTCATTTCATAGGCTATGAGAGTGCCGAGTAACTGATCCATATTGAGTTTCTTTAAATCAACCATTTCTTTGATAGAAAATACTTTGGTAATAAATATCATGGGTAGAGATATTCAGACCATTTGAAAAATCATATATTCCTTGAATTATTTACCAAGTCCTATAATCATATTGGTTACTTCATGAAATCTATGGAAATATTATGATATGCTTTCTTCTTCACTAATTTTTAAGCTTTCAAACCTCATTCTGAAGATTTGAAGTTTGGACTACTTGACTTTGTCATATCCTTCATGACTCTGATTTAGCTTCACCCACACATCCTTGGCAGACTTACAATGCATAAAATTTACAAGTTAAAATTCACTAAGGCCAAAGGGGATGGATATTTTGCTTCTAGAATTATTTGCATTCATTTTTTTACGGTCTGCATTAGTGGGATGGACATTAGGGAAATCATAATCTACTATTACAGAGCTCCAAACTCTACTCCTAGAGAAAATATATAGGCTTCCATCCTAACTTTCTGGAAGGCATAGGTTGTCCCATTAAAGTCTGATATCTTTATTGAGTAACAATATTGACTCTCTTGCCTAGAAATAATATCTTATGGATCTACCTTCAAGTGGTTAGAATGTTCCTGAAGGAACCTGTGCTCTGATACCAATTTTTGGACTAACGAGTTATGGGGGTGGGGGTGGGGGTGGGGGTGAATCAATAATATTTAGTTGCTTGTAACAAGTGGAAAAATTATTTTTCTATGCAAGCACATTCTATTCCTTTTAAATAATCTAAGGATCATGCTCATACATCCTTTTGTGCAATTGAATCCTTGCATCAAGTTTATGTGTTCTTCACATGCTTTAGGTGTGAGAAATTATCAATTGTTTTCAGCTGATTAAATCTATGAACATCAAACTTAAATTGAAGAGAAATAACCAGCAACACAATAGAAAAATAATAAATGATTTTAGCCTGAAAACTTGGGCTATGTCTCCTTGAGCCTCCATCAATGGAATAGGCTCTCTGGGATAAAGATGGTCAAATTCTTTTGCAAGTTGCTGCTAAGTTTAATTTATTTTGAAAAATATACCAATGGGCTTAGAATACCAAAATACCCCTATATTGACTATTTAATCATACAAAATGGATCATGGCTCCCTTGGGCATAACCTCTTTTTATGGTGACCTTGATGCTTCCCTGAGCTATCCTGTGGAAAAAATACATTAGGAGTCATCATCTGCTTTTGAAACCTACCTCATTATTTCTAGAACATGTCAAACATACAAAATAAATTGTTCATTCACTTAGAATGACCATTGGCTCCCCTCGCGATACCTCCAACACCTGGTGGCTCTCGGTGCCATGAAAATTATATATGGAAAAAACGCAGTTGGAAGTATCCAAATGCCTATTAAATCTAAACCATTAGCTTTCGAAGGTCCAAAATAGAAAAAAATGACTATTCATTTGCTGGAAATGGACTATGGATTCTCCGACAATGGCCCCAACACCTGATGGTCTTGGCCCTCAAAAATATTCAAACACACAAAAAAAACTAAAGATGGCCTTTTTTTCCTCTACAACCTACTTCAATGGCTTTAGAATGCTCCAATTAGTCAATAATGACTGTTCATTCACTCAGAATGGTCAAAAATTGAGTCTTTTACACTTTTTTTCAATATCTCCTAGGAAAACTCCACTAAATATGGAGAAATCCAGTTAATCAAAGTTAGATTAGCATTGATGACCAAATTTGGCGTGCCCTTATCCACTCAACCAATAAAGTTATGCATTGAAAGTTATGGTTAGGGTGGTGGCCACATGCACACCCCCAACTGTTAAGTGGCTTATACGTTAGCAGAAACAGTGGAATACAATATCGGAGTTTCATTAGACATACATACATTTGCGATCAACATCGGATCCATTTTACGAGACTTCCAAATATAAAAAAAATCACAACTTTAATAGAAGGTACATCGCAGATCGGGAGACATACAATCTCGCAGATCGTACATCACAGAATATAATAAATACCCTTAATGCTTAAACAATACAAGTGTTGATGTGAAGTTGTGATTGCATCGCCACATCGCAATTCAGTCGAAATACCTTTCCGCAGATCGCAGGATTTAACATTTAGCATATCGGAAATATTAAGCCATCACTCTTCGGATTATCGCACATATAACTCATCGCACTTCGCAAGTTTAAATTTATTCCATTAAACCTTATTCCTCGCAAACTACGAATGTGCTTCCTGTCTGCTACGATCTCCACCATCGGTTTGATCCTTGATCCAAAAATCCTCATTATCTCTCCACCTCCTCATTTCACATTGCAGGTTAAACAATTTAACTTTGTGAAACTCTTTAATGGTAAACTCCATTCTGTGAAATGTGCGATTTTTCTACACGACGATGAAATCTCTCCCTTTGATCTTCCACTACTACTTCTACGATCCAATCACCATTGTTTAGCCCGCGATGTTGATTGGATCATGGCCATCTGTTCCACCTACAACATTTCCATAGCTTTGCAATCCTCAATTCTATATGCAGATTTTAATACTCCATGACAACCACCAATTTGGAACCCAGTCTGCTGGTTGATCTGGTTCTGAACCTGTTTTTTGAAAGTGAACAACAAGCCATAGCTCAATCATATGAACTTAGAATTTGATGAAACAAGTTGCGTTGGAATCCTAGTGATGAGATATATGTTGTCATCTTGGTTTGAAACATTTTTTAAAACTTCGAAAGTTTAGCTAATTTTAGGCCTTGAACCAAATTTTGATCACTCCTTCCCACTGACAGGATTTTTGACCCACAAAGATGATAATTATATTATTGAGCTTCAACTCTCTTTTTCTTTCAAGTTATATCAACTCATTTTACTTCACAAGTCTTTCCTGACAATTATCTTGACATGCCTTGCATCACAACTGGCTATGTCTCTCAACCACTATTCTATCATTGTTATTGAACCATTTCAACATTGGTGACTACTTTTGACTAATACATATCCAATTGTACCACATAAATCTCTATGTGCTTGGAAAACTGTTAGCCTTCCCACTGAGAATGAAGTCCCTCTTGCAACAAAGGCATATGAGCTTCTTCTTGGAAATACTCTTATCCAAATTAAACTTTCAATATGAGTGAAATCTTAGTGTCAACACAAGAAACAAGCTTGTTCTGCAATGGATGCAAATCACTTTGCATCTCGTCCACTTCTCACTGAATGGACATCAAACTTCCTGCCACATCTTGTCACAAAAGTACACAATCAATCTTGAAAAGAAATCATTATGCAAGAATTGAAATGATGACCACTTTTTTTTTTTGCTTCTTCAAAGCAATGACTTTCACCTCTTATAACATCAAGTACATGGCGATCTTCTTACACATTGGAATATACAATATCAACTCACAATCGACAAAAACCATCGAATAAAACATAAGTCGATCAGCATAATCGACAAACATAGTCGACAAAAAGCATGTGACATCAACTACACAAGTCGACATGAAATATGAAGCACAATCTACATAAATCGATAGGAAATGTGTTTGACACAATTCACACAAGTCGATAAACATATGTGCAGTACAATCGACATAAGTTGACATTCCAAGATACATATTGGCAACACTAATGCATGTATCTATTTACAATGAACTTATCACAAGTCCTCCTTTTAAACATACAAAATAGCATGCATATGTACACTCTTCAACTCTTTCTTTCAAGTACAAACAAGTACATAAACCCAAAACATATGGGTGATCATAAGAGTTGAACTGAATGATAGATTGGTGCAACATAAATTGTTGGGAAAACTATTGAGAGGGGGGTGAATCAGTATTTAGAGCTTACTCATAAGTTTACTTTTTTTTTTCTTTACTGAATTCCATATTCTTTTTTGATGCACCCAACCCGGGTATACATGTGCATATACCAAAAGAAACTACCGTATACTGATATAATTTTATTGTTAGAAAAACTTTTTAGAAACAATATTTAACTCAGTTTATTAGTCATGCATTTGTCAATTAATCAGTAAATATGTTCAGTAACAGTAGAATTAATCATCATATAAGAGAAACACACATAAACACCAAGATTTAAGGTGGAAACCCAATTCAGGAGAAACCTACCACTGCTCTCGTCTCTGTCTTCAATACTTATTATATGGAAAACTGCTTATAATATTGCACTGATGCAGGCTCATATCAGTACATAGACATCTACCTACAGAAGGTTGCAACCTTCTCTCATTTTCCAACTGCAACTGGAAGGGAGCTACAACCCCTGATATCGTTTACCAGCCACTAATGGAAGGGAGCTTCAACCCCCTGATTAGAACACTAGCTTCTACTGGCAGAAATCTTCTACTTCCCTCAGAATCACTGCAGACCATGTTTCATCAATTTTCATACTGGATCACACAACTTCAACACAACCCTTCACAAATATCAACAATAATAAACTTCACCCAATACATCAAACCGAATAGTAAGATCACTATAATCAGAACACGGTAACAACCAGATTTCAGATTCAGTATGCAGAATCAAATTCAACCCTGAACATTTATTATCTAAAAAATCATATGCTACTTTGCTTCATTGAACCCGCGTATATACATGCTTTTATTAACACCAACTTGTGTATAGATATACGAATACTATTTTTTCATAATATATTCAGTCTCAGATCCAAATATGAGTCATTCAGTTTTATATCTTTTTAGAATTGCATATCCCTTGATCATTCAGTCATATTTTCTCACTCATTGATCATATTTGTACATAATCAAATTAGTAGCATATTCAAAAATTATGAAACCCAGATCTATATGAAGACTTTATTAACAAACAACAAAAACATAACAATAATAACAAAAAACTTTTGCAATGAGCTTCAGAAAACCCTAACTTGCATACGTTCCTTTTCTGAAGCAAACTAGCATATATACACACTTTTACTGAGATGAACTAGCATATAGATCTATAAATATTAATTCACCAGAATGTTTCAGATCTAGAACTTGCCCAAATTTCTTCACTCCACTTCAACAAACATGCACCAGGTTTTAGATCTAATCATATCTTTAATGGATCATGCATGAAAATAATCATTTTAGTTCTAGAGATCTTGATCCATCAATCTATCCAAGGGTGCATCATAACTTTGTATTTATCAATAAAACATATTTCATCCTATGCAGATACACTTCAGAGAGAAGTATTAGTGATAGCCCTTACACTTGCACAACTTTTTTCACTATGATATTCTTCTCCTTATATAGTTATATCATTTATCAATACCATGATTCAAAACCATATTGTTTCCAATGGTATCCTCGGATGAAATAAAATAGGCGACATGGCGCTCAATCCTGTGGGCTAATACCGTGGTAATTCCCCCTGGTATTATCTTTTTGGACCGCAAAAGGCATACACGACTTAGATCGTTCTTATCCACGTGTATACATGGCTTCACCTTTAGAAATCTGTGTATAGAATATTCAATATGAATATTGCCAAATATTATGTTGGACATTACACATTTCTTCTTATGGACTCTTGAGCTTCTACTGAATAAATATACTCCATATTTTACGAGAGAGTTTCCATCAAGGACAACATATTAAGACATAGGAATCATATTTCCAATAATCTCCCCCTTTGGACTTTATGTAAACCATGATGGTGTTTTATCGCCATAATAGATATATACATTAAACCATTATTCAAATACTTCAAACACCCAAAATTCTCTCCCCATTTGACATCAAGAGCAAAGGGCAGTATTTTGACCATGCTCCCCCCTGAGAGTATGTTGAATCTTCATATATTTTTAATGAAGTACATGACTCTATAATTCAACCAAGTATGACCTTTCCTATCACCAAGGACTCATACTTACATCTATGATCCAACCAAATGGAATTACATATTTGACTCAACTACCCAACCAAGTGGATTTACAAAATAGAACATGTCCTTACATGACTAAATTACATCATGAGTGTCAACATCCTTTTTCCTCAAATTACAGAAATGATATTTCATTAATAGGACCAAAGATCTCAAGGGAGATATCATATTTTAGAAACCAATCAGAATGCCAACAAAGCATCCTTTTCAGCAAGACAGATGCTCCCCCTAAGCTGATGCATCTTGACCACCTTCAACAACCAATTCATCAAAGCATATTTATCATAGAATGATATAGAATTATGAATTTTGGAACAACAACAAATATTACCCAACAAAACCACAAATATTCTAAGCACTGACCCAAATAACTTCTATTAGCAAAACCCATACACGGTTCTATGCACAGAAACTAGCATATATACATGATTAGTCTTTATGAAACCAGTGTATCCAATTTAAACTTCTGGATATAAGCAGATTTGATCAGAGGCAGAGAAAACTCCCAACTTCTGCTTGAGATATTTGAATGCTTCTCTGGGAAGAGGTTTAGTAAATATATCAGAAACTTGTTCTTTGGAGGGAACATATTCCAATTTAACCTTTTGCTCAAGCACTTGTTCACGTAGGAAGTGATACTTGATAGGAATGTGCTTAGCCTTGGAATTCATAACATGATTCTTTGAGATACTAATAACACTTGTATTATCACATAAAATGGAGATGGGAGGTCAACACTTGATTTAATGTCTTGTAGACTCTGCATCATCTAAAGGAGTTGAGTGCAACGTGATGCGACAACCACATATTATTATTTTGATGTAGATAAGAAAATGGAACTTTGTTTCTTTATAAACCAAGATACTAATCGAGGCCCCATATAGAATGCATCTCCACTAGTTATTTTTCGATCATCAACATTCCCAGCCCAATCTCCATATGTGTAAGCATGAAGAGTGAGATCAAGATTTTTTGGATACCATAAACAAAATTCTTGAGTCCCTTGTAGATATTTGAATATCCGTTTTACATCTTGAAGATGAGACTCTTTTGAATTAGCTTGGAATCGTCCAACAATCCCAACAGCATGCATGATATCTGGTCTTGTCCTGGTTAGATAAAGCAGACTTCCAAGCATGGATCTATATTCTGGCTGATTTACTGTAAGACAATCATCATGAGAACTGAGGTTACATCCAGTTACCATTGGGGTACTCACAGGTTTGCAGTCTTCCGTACCATACTTCTTCAGAATTTTCTTAAGATATTTTGCTTGTGATAAAAATATGCCATATGTTGCTTGTTGCACTTGTAAGCCAAGAAAGAATGTTAGTTCCCCAAGTAAAGACATTTCAAATTCTTGCTGCATAACAGAAGAAAATTTCTGACTCATGGACTCTTCATTACTTCCATAAATTATGTCATCAACATATAAAACTACAATCAATAGTTTATCATTCTCCGATTTTTTATATAAGTTACTATGAGCAGATCCCTTTTTAAAACCTTGTTGATGAAGATATCTATGAAGACAATAGTACCATGCCCAAGGAGCTTATTTGAGACCATACAAATCCTTTTTAACTTTGTAAACAAGTTTTTCATGATTTCCCAAAATGAATCCTTCTAGTTGTTCTATATAAACTTTTTCTTCTAGATCAAAATTGAGGAAGGCAGATTTAACATCCATTTGATAAAATTTGATTTTTGGAGAACTTCAGAAAGCAAGAAACATTCTTATGGCTTCAAGTCTAGCTACAGGAGAAAATGTTTCTTCAAAGTCTATACCTTCTTGTTGAGCATACCCTTTATAAATAAGTCTAGCTTTGCTTCTAATAACATCTCCATTTTCATTTAACTTATTTTTGAATATCTATTTTTTTCCAATCACATTTTTGTCAGAGGTCTTGGAACCAATTCCCAAGTATGATTCTTTTCAATTTGATCAAGTCCTTCATTCATGGATTGAACCCAACATTCATCTTTACTAGCTTGATTGACATTCTATGGTTCAATAGTAAATAGAAATGCCAGATAGCCAGGAGATCCTACAAGAGTTCTTCTTGTTTGGGCACTTGATCCCTTTTCTCCAAAAATTTGAGATTTTGGATGATTCTTTTGTACGTACCTAGATGGAGCCTTTTCAAATAGATCTTCTTCTGATGCTTTTTCCTTGATCACACATTTGACCCAAACTCACAGTTGTGCTTAAATCCATCGACATACATATAACATTGTCAATCCTCACCTTTTCTTTTAGAAAAAGATAACCTTTTCCTTTAATGACAACAGGAGAGTCACTTCCAAAAGTAACATTTTTTTCTTTCTATAGAGCATTGTATGAAAGGTGTTTATTTCTATCATCTGTCATGTGTTTTGAGCATCCACTATAAATGTACCATTTATTTTCTTCCCCTTCTTCAAATAACGCTATGCCACAACTTTCAACCTGTAAGTCCTTTTTCCAAACCTTGGAATTTGAAGGTATATGCTCTTTTGGCTAAAGTTTGCTCCTGCATTTAGATTCTTCATGACCAAAGTTATTGCAATAAGCACATTCAATTTCATTTTGAAGAGGAGAAAAGTTGTTATAAGTATTCTTCTTTATTCAAGACTCATTTCTTTGCTTTATTACTTCTTTGGTCATGATGGTTTTGTATGCAACACATTGAGAAACCTTATGACCAAAATTATGACATGAGAAACATTGTCCATTAAAGAAGAAATTTTTGCAATCATGAAACCTTCTATTTGTGTTTACCTGCTGATTGATATTTATGTTATTGTTCCTCATTTTATTGAAGTGATCATGCTTTACCTGTGTAGTTTCTTTGTTCTTTTGCTGAGAGACAGAATGATGCAGGTTGGTTTTAGCTGCATTTAGATAGCTTGGTGCTGAAGAATGAGATGATTCTCCAATATATCCAAGACCTGTCTTTATAAGAGGAGAGTGTTGTACCTTGATAATTTCATCTAAGGTTTAATATCCTTTAGCAAATCTAAGATTTAAAGTTTTCACTTTCTCAATTTCCTTTCTTAGACATACTATTTCACATTCTAATTTCTCATTTTTCTTCTTGTTTTCTATAAGTTTATCTTTTAGAGTATCTATGGAAATTTTGTTTTCTTCCAAACATATTTTGAGATTATTTATTTCTTCAAGAAATTCATCTTCTTCTAATGCATCCATAAAAGTATCACTAGGGTGTTTTTCAAAAGCCATGAGTAGTCTAATATCTTGATCAGATTCTCCTTCTTCACTATTTGATAGACCATCACTATATTCATGAGTATAATAGATTTTTCTATTGATAAATTTTTCCTTATTTCCTTTAGCCACTTTCTTTCACTTTTCATGACTATCTTTATGGGGAAATTTAGCAGCATAATGACCAACTCTTCCACAAGAAAAAAATTTAAAGGGAAGCTTACCTCTGAACCTTCTAGTGCCAAGTTGTAGCTTATTTAAAATTTTTATCTCACATACCCTGATCCTTCTTGTTCTTCTACCTCCTTTCCTTTTGCAACAACTCTGAAGGCAACTTCTTTGACTTCGGATGAACCTCCTTTTCTCATTTCACAAGCAGTTAGAATCACATGAAGTTGAACAATAGTAAGAGTTTCTAGATCGTATTTCTCTTCAATAGGAGACACTTTTGACTCAAATTTGGGAGTTAGAGATATTAAAACCTTTTCTAGAGGAGTAGTGTCAGATATAGTTTCACCCAGACTTCTCATACAATTTAAATATCATCTAGACGTAAAAATAAACTAGCAATGATTTCTTCATTGTGCATTTCAAGTTTTTCATATTGAATTGTGAGAGTTTGAAGTTTAGCACTATTTACCTTGGCATCAAATTAATAGCTTAGAATTATTTTGTCCCATATCTCCTTTGATGTATTTAACTGCATGACTTTGACAAATTTTGATTCAATCAAACTTCCCAATAATGCATTGACCGCCTTTGCATTGGTTTCATAGTTCTCTTGCTGCTGCATCTGTTGGAACAAAAGTTGGATATTGATAACCTCCTTCAACTATAGCCCATACATCTACTCCAAGAGACTGAAGATAGGATCTTGTCCTTTTCTTCTAGACCATTAATTTGTTTCCATTAAAGAGAAGAGGCTTGATAGATGCTATCCCTTCTTGATTGCTCATCTATTGGCAGGAAACTTCTACTTCCCTCACAATCACTATAGACCACATTTCATCAATTTTCATACTGGATCACACAGCTTCAACACAGCCCTTCACAAAGATCAGCAATAATAAACTTCACCAAATACATCAAACCAAACAGTGAGATCACTGTAATCAGAACACTGTAACAACCAGATTTCAAAATCAGTATGCAAAATCAAATTCAACCCTGAACATTCATTATCTAGAAAATCATACGCTACTTTGCTTCACTGAACCCGCATGTATATGCAATTTCCTTAACACCAACTCACGTATAGATCTATGAATACTATTTTTATGAATATATTCAGTCTCAGATCCAAATCTGAGTCATTTAGTCAAATATATTTTCAGAATTTCAGAACCCTTGATCAGTCAGTCATATATTCTCACTCATTAATCAAATTTGTACATAATCAACTTAGTAGCATATTCAGCAATTAAGAAACCCAGATCTATATGAAGACTTTATTAATAGACATCAGAAAGATAGTAGTAATAACATAAAACCTTCGCAATGAGCTTTAAAAATCCCTAACTTTCATACGTGCCTTTTCTGAAGAAAACCTGCATATATACGCACTTTTACTGAGAAGAACTAGCGTATAGATCTGTAAATATTAATTCAGCAGAATGTTTTAGATCTATCGAACTTACCTAGATTTCTTCACTCCACTTTAGGAAACATGTGCCAGGTCTTAGATCTAATCATCTCTTCAATGGATCATGCATGAACATAGTCATTTCAGGTCTAGAGATCTTGATCCATCAATCTATCCAACGGTGCATCATAACTTTAGATTTATCAATAAAACAAAGTTCATCCTATGCAAATACAATTCAGAGAGAATTATTATTGGTAGCCCTAACACTTGCACACATTTTTGCACTATGATCTTCTTCTCCTTATATAGTTTTATCCTTTATCAATACCATGAGTCAAAACCATATTGTTGCCAATGGTATCCTTGGACGAAATCAAATAGACGACATGGCGATCAATCTTGTGCGCTAATACCATGGTGATGCCCCCTGGTATTATCTTTTTGGAGCATAAAAGGCATACACGACTTGGATCGTTCTTATCTGCATGTATACACGACTTCACCTTTACAAATATGTGTATAGAATCTTCAATATGTATATTGCCAAATATTTTGCTGGACATTACAAATTTCTTCTGATCGACTCCTGAGCTTAAACTGAAGACATATACTCCATATTTTACGAGAGATTTTCCATCAAGGAAAACATATTAAGACATAGGAATCACATTTCTAACATAAATGAGTGACATGCCCATGTTTTACACCATATAGTTGTAATTTTGCAAGAAATAAAAATGCCTTCAACTAAACCACATTCACATGAATCGTGCATCATACAAGTTGTAATAATTTGTTTCAAGTTGTCATACTTCAACAAAAATTCATGCATACATAAGGCTGAAATTTTCATCTATGTACAAAGTAAATGGATGCCTTATGTGGTCAAGAAATTGAGAAATTTCTTGCCAGACCACTTCAATAGTGATTTTTCCTGCTAAACATCCTCTTCTTGTGAATCATCTTGACTCACGTTGATGATGGAATCTCCTGTTCCATTCTCGCAAATATTTTTCTCCACTTGCTTCAAGTGCTTTGGATGAGTTGTTGGATGTAGTGTCCAACATTGGGCAATGAGATGTCCCTTCTTCTGACAATGAGTACAAATCTTTTTCATCTTCGATTCAAGTCTCCTTTTCTTTTTTTGTTTCTTGTATGCTACCATTCTCTTGCAACATCTTGAAATTTTATGATTATACAAACCAAAATATGGAAAACAACTTTTTATCCCATTCATGCATGGAGATTTGTCATGCTTAACATAATCATAAACAACATGATTATAGGAAGAATTATACCTTGAATGATTCTTTGAATGTTTATCTTTATCACCTTCTTGAGGAGATGAACTTGAAGAGGTTCCAACTCTCTTTTTAAGACCAACAACTAGGTTCACATCCTTAGAGTTGTCACAAATCTCTTGGTTTCCATAAGCTTCATGTCTACAAGCATCCTGCTGCAATATGGGTTTCAAAATATTTCATTCATCTTGGTTGCAGACTTTACATGTTTTAGGTTTTGAACCTATACCAAAAGTCTTTCTTGGAACTGTTTCAAGTGCCTTCATGGCTTTAGAGCTTTCTCCATAAAGTTTTCCATAGGAAAGACCCAAATACTTAGGCCTTTCCTCAACCATAATTGGCTCAACTATGCCTTGTGCATGTTTGCCTAATCCTTTACCTTCATAGCCCATTTTGATCATCAATTTGGACCTTATTCCTCTACTGTGTTTTTCAAATGAAGTAACACATTTATCTTGAGAGGAAATTGAAGACAAATTTGAATTATTTACCTCTTCTTCAAGAACATGATTGTCTAAGGCTTCTTTGGCATCATCGAGCTGAGTCTCCATCTCATACATCTTTTGAATAAGTTCTTGCTTCTCTTTCTTCATGGAAACCAATTTATCTTGAGGTTTACTACTCTCCCTTACATCTTCATACAACTATTGCACCATATCTTTCATGATGTGAATGTCCTATAAGATCTCTTTATCAAAGAGTCTTTCAAAGGAGGATGGTTTAGAATCACCACTTGGTGAAGTTTCCATCACAATTGTAATGAATGAAAGAACTTCCCAAAAATTCACAAAGCTTCACATACTTCTTTATTTTTATTTAAGAACCAAGCTCTCAATCCAACTTCTCCTTCACACATAAACTTTCAAACTGTTAAATCTCCTTGCACAATTCAACAACCAATATCTAACCTTATATATCCTTGACTACAATGAGTTAATATAAGATCGGATACAATCTTGGTCTGAAATAGGTGGCTGATTTTTTTTTCTATGAAAGCACCTTCTATTCCATTTAAATAATCTAAGGATTGTGCTCATACATCCTTTTGTGCAATTGAATCCTTGTATCAATTTTATGTGTTTTTCACATGCTTTAGGTGTGAGAAATTATCAATTGTTTTTAGCTCATTAAATTTAAGAACAGAAAACATGAATTGCAGAGAAATAAACAGAAACACATAACAACAAAATAATAAAGGAGTTTACCCTCAACACTTGGGCTACATCTCCTTGAGCCTCCATCGATAGACTAGGCTCTCTGGGATTGAGATGGTCAAATTATTGTACGAGATGCTGCTCAACTCCATTGGTTTTTAAAATGTACCAATGGGCTCAAAAAACCAAAATAACCCTAGATTGACTGTTTAATAATCGAAAATGGACCATGGCTCCCTTGGGCATGACCTCTTCTTCTAGTTGCCTTTATGATTCCCTGAGCTATCTCGTGGAAAAACACCCTTAAAAGTCCTCAAATTCTTCTAAAACCTTTCTTATTGTTTCCAAAACATGTCAAACATACAAAATACACTTTTTATTCACTTAGAATGACCATTGGCTCCCTTGGCTATGCCTCCAACACTTGGTGGCTCTAGGTGCCATGAAACTTCTCTATGATAAAATCACACTTATAGGTCTCCAAATTCCTCTAAAATCTACACCATTAGCTTCATAAGGTCCAATATAGTCAAAAAATACTATTCATTTGCTAGAAATGGACTCTGGATGCACTGGAAATGGCCCGAACACTTGATGGACCTAGCCCTAAAAAATATTCAAACACACAAAAACACCTGAAGATGGCCTTTTATACCTCTGTAACTTGCTTCATTGGCTTCAGAATGCTCCAATTATTCAATAATGGCTCTTCACTCACTCAGAATGGTCGAAAATTGAGCCTTCTACACTTTTTTTCAATATCTCCTAGGAAAACTCCACTAAATGTGGAGAACTCCAATTAACTGGAGTTAGATTAGGGCTAACCGCCAAATTTGGTGTGCCCGTATCTACTCCACCAATGAATTTGTGCATTAGAATTTATGCTTAGGGTGGTAGCCACAGGCACACCCCCAACCGTTAAATGCCTTATACATTAGTGGAAACAACAAAATACAATATCGGAGTTTCATTAAACATACATACGTTCGTGATCAACATCAGATCCCTTTTACGAGACTTCACAATATCAAAAAAATTTGCAACCATAATAAAAGGTACATTCCATATCAGGAGATGTACAATCTCTCATATCACACGTCACATAATATAACAAATACCCTTAACATTTAAACAATACAAGTGCCAATGCAAAGTTGCGATCGCATCGCCACATCGCAACTCGGCTGAAATACCTTTTCGCAGATCCCAGGATTTAAGATTTCACATATCAGAAATATTAACTCATCTCTCTTCGGCTTATTGCACATATAACTCGTCACACTTCACAAGTTTAACTTTATAGCACTAAACCTTATTCCTTGCGAACTGTGAAGTCGCTTCTCATGCATGATGATCTCCACCATTAGTTTGGTCCTTGATCCCACGATCCTAGCTATCTCTCCACCTCATCATTTCACATCGCAAGTCAAAACATTTAACTTTGTAAAACTCTTTAATGGTAAATGTTTTTCTATGCGATGTGCAATGTTTCTCCACAACGATGAAATCTCTCTCATTGATCTTCCACTATTGCATGTGTGATCTAATCACCACTGTTCAACCGTCATTGTTGACTGAATCACGGTCATTCGTTCAACCTACAAAATTTCCATGGCTATGAAATCCCTGAATCTATATCCATATTTCAATACTCCATGACATCCACCAACTCATATCCCACTCTGTTGGTCGATCCGGTTATGAACCTGTTTTGGAAAGATAACATCAGGCCATAACTCAATCATACGAACTCAGGATTTGATGAAACAAGTTGTGATGGAATCCTGGTGACGAGCTCTACACTCTCGTCTTAGTTTGAAGCATTTTTTATCACTTTTAAATTTTAGCTAATTTTAGGCCCTGATCCAAATTCTGATCAGTGAGGTTCTTAAAACATTTTCTGAATAAGTCTTTAATTTTTTCCTCTACTGGAAGTTAACTATCAGATAATTTATACACAATATATATGAGAAAAATGATAAGTCATTTACATGTATATAAGATCCATCACATGAGAAACATACTCATTTGACGTTGGTATTTTTACGTGGAAACCCAAAGGGAAAAAATCCATCAATCTGTTTTTTGTTATGATGTAAACTAATTACCTACCTAATTACATGATTTTTTTTGTGAGCACCCACCAACAAAAGGCTTTGAACCCCTTAAGGTAGTAACCACCTACTTGTCAAGAGGTATCAACCTCTTATGAATGCAAGACACCACCTCCTCTAGCCACTATTCTGCTTTTCATACAATATTCAAACTAAAAATAGGGGAAAATACATATCCATAGAAATGGAAATGTGGTTCATTGCAGTATCAACTTCTTCTCTCGGTCCTCTACTATTCCACAAGTTCTCTCGGCCTTACACAAAAACAACCTATACTCTTCTCTTTACCTTCTACTGCATAGGATCTCTATAGCACTCTTCTTCAGTTAAACACTTGAATCAATTTCTTAGTTATAGCATACTTTGTTCCACTCTCTTTTGCAAATCCACATTAATAACACATTCCCCCACTTTTATCAATGGAAATATTGGGTTTTGTTTCACTCCTACATTGTATTTGTCACAGACTAGGCGAAGCTGGCTCTGCTTCCGTTCACTCTGCCATTCGATCTTATTTAGTTTACCTTTGCATGGCTCTCCACTCTTCTATTTCATCTGTCTAGGCCACTGCTTCATCATTAACCACTAAGAATGGGAATCTAAGCATTTATCTATACTGAGAATTAATTCTCAGTCAATAATGTACACTGCACCAAGCTCCCCATGCTTATTCATGGCTCACAAAGCTTGACTGTACTTCAACATGTCTTCTTTGTCGTTTATTTAATTTTATAAGGCATGCGCAAGAGATCGGAGATAGATTTATTTCAACATCTAGACAAGCCCAATAGTTATTTTCTAAGAATCATGGTCCTCATCACCTTGACCTAGAAATCTCTACAATCTCTATTATTCCTATGACACCAAATATTTTGTGTTAAGAATTTACTGGAGAAATAATAAATTTACCGAGAGGAATCATAATCATGAAAAAGAACTAGCAACAAAACATTAACATAAACATAGATGTTTATCCGGGAAAACCCCAAACTCCAAGAAAAACCCAACCAATGAAATTTCATTAAACATTGGCCAAAACCCTAGCCAATCTGGCCAAGTGAGCCTTCACCGCTCACCTCCAGGCCCTACATTACAATGAAATATTCCTAGCCTCTTACAGGCTCTATTACATGCAATACCATGGGCCAAAACCATGGTGCACAAAACCATGTGCCCCAAAACCACTACTATTTACCCTAGTCAACATTGACTCTATCTCAAGTCAAGTTTACCTAACATTTTTTGTGCATTTACTCTCAGTTTTTGACCCATTCATACTTTATTACCTCTGTGTTGTACTAATGGAGCTCCACACATCGTAGATTTTGTTAAAAACATGTTATGAAATAATAATATTACGAAGTTCCTTTAGCCCCTTATCATTGTTCACACCATATGATGGTTTCTAGTGACTGCGAGTATAGAACTTGGGTCCTAATTCTTCAGGCTCCTGTTGGGGGCCTATGTCCCTATGTATTTTATTTTCCTCCCATGGTTCCTTGAAGCTACCTTGAGGAGGCGCCAACACATCAGAGCCCCACATATCAAAACATTCTCCAAAATTTACCTATGAAGGAGTTTCGAAAACACGTACTTCTGATATGAAATAACTATGCTCATATAACCTTGTTTCATTTTTTAAGGAGCTTGATAAAAGACAAGGAAATTTTCTCTTGGCCTTGTTTCATTTTTTAACGAGCCTTAAACAAGAGAAGGAACTTTTCTTCTAACCTTGATCATGGCCCATAAGAGGCCATGGATTCCAAGAGGTTCTCATCATATGGGAGAAAAACACTTTGGAAGGGATACATGCCAAGGTATCTAATGGAAATATCAGGCTCCAATTCCTCGAGTACACGATGCACTACATCACCTACTATATCATCAGTAGATGTGGGCATGGGACATGTTGCCACATAATTAACCTGTGGCAGGGAATATACCACTTTCATATAAGAACCATTTAGGGATGTTGGTTGATTGGGAGTCAAATTAGGCCTAATGAATGAAAGTTGATCAATGGTCATGACTCTTCCTTCATGCAAGAAACACATCACACGAAAGAGTGAAGAGACTACAGCTCTCATGACATACATATAGTCACTTCCAAGGAGTAAATTATAATCCAAAGGGAATTTGAAAACTATCACATCGATATAGATGATTTTTCCTCCCAAAGTAATAGGAATCTTAGGAAGGATCCCTAACGGTTGTCTGGTTACTCTATTAAAATCCAAAAAATTATGGGTAAGAGGCACAAGCCGCGAATAACCTAGAGACTTCCAAGAATTTGAGGATATAATACTAACTGATGCATTTTCATCTATGATTTTTCCGGTTACAGGTGTATTATAGGATTATACTATGATCTCGAAGGGCACGTAAGGAGGAAGACAATATCCTGCCTGTTGAATCTAATCAAAGGAAGTGACCATACTACTTGGAGGGGGTGTCATGGGACTGAGATAATTTCCCCCTTGTGCTATGGGTATGGGAATATTGTCCCCATATACCATGGGAATGGGAGTATCTCCCGCCTATTTCATTGGAATATGAAGAAACAATAAGAACTTGAGTGGTATGAAGTTCACTCTCCATGGGAAAGGTACAATCGACTAAAGGTGAAATAGAGTCAACCATTTCCTCAACCAATGGTTGGTCGGGAATGGATTCAGAGAGAGTAGGTGTTGGGTCTCAAAATTATCCTTAAAAGAACATCCACTTTCACCATCATATCCATTATATCACCTCCATTTCACCTCCATTTCACAACCATGTCACTACATTCATCTCACTTTCATCATCATCTGGGTTACCCTTATGTTTTCCAAACATTATTAACTTATAGTGTTTTTAAGTAAATTTCTGATAAAAATTTAGGAAATAATATTCATATGAATATACCTTAAAAGTGGAAAGAGTTTTGTGACATGTATAGTTTCATTGGAAGCTTCTAAGGCACCCTTATGTAGCCTCCCATGATAAAATTCGAATTCCCTCATGAATATTTGAAGATATGCCACATGGAGAAGGTCATGCAAGATAAGGTGATGTGTATTATTGGTTGAGACACTTGTAGATATATGGAGAAAATAGTCGATCTCTGTTATTGAGTTTGTTTGTCAAAGCTTGTATAAATAGGAGTACTCTCTCCTATCAAAAAAAAGGAGAGGAAGTTCTGATAGAATGTTTTGTAAACAAGGCTTGAGATGGAAGGGGATGTAAAGTGAAGATCTATTAATGTAATGAGAATAGGAGTGTAGATTTATATTATGTAAAGTTGTGAGGTTATAAATAAATAAGGTTCTTTTCTATCATTGTGTTTTAGAATGTGAGTTTTGTGAGTTGGAATGCTATTGGACAATGGGAGGACCCCCATCAACCATGTGCATTCCTTTGTAAATTTGTAAGTTTAATTAGTTTTCTTTACTTTGATTCATGCAAATAGTTTAACTTTCCATTTAAAATGTTATTTTATTTTTCAAGTGTAGATTAGTTAGTTTTCATTGCAAGTGATATTTCGATTATGCAACCATAGTTTAATATTTCAATTACTCAAATTGTGTTTACATTAGAATTCAATTACGCAAAGTGTGTTAAGATTAAGATTTCAATTAGGCAAAGTGTGTTTAGGTTAGAATTCAATAACGCAAAGTGTGTTTAGATTAGATTTCAACTACGCAAAGTGTGTTTCCCTTTATGAAAAGTAGTTTAACCATTAGAATAGATTTATTTCACTAATCTCTAGTGCAAGTGCACCTCACAGTTTATGAACTTCCTGGTTGACAATTTATGTGGGAAATAAAAGATTCCTATTTCACCCTACATTTCGGAGGTTTTGTTGGGGAGGCGTACATAGGGATTAGTGTTAGTTTAAAATTTTGTTTCATTTGTTAGCTTAGTTCAATTCCATCGCAATTTTATTTTAGCAATTTTAGTTTTACTTTTTATTACATATCAGTTGCAATTTTAGTTTTTTTTATGTAATTTCGTTTTTACACAATTTCATTCTTTTCATGCAATTTTAGCTTTCTTCATTATTAAATTAATTTTCCATTATTTTAGAAATTATGAATAATTAGTTTTTCTTTTATTTAAAAAAGTAAAATATAAACAAAATAAAACACATTTAAAAACTAAATCTACAATGCATAAAACATAAAAAAAAAATACGCAAGGCCATAAATAAAAAAATAATAAAAATAATAATAAAACTAACCATAAAATAAAACTAAGAGCCAGAGGCCGAAGGGTAAAGCTGGTTAGTATCTCAAGCAAGCAAGAAGAAGCCCATGATATAGCTTCCAATTTTTCACCAATAGCAATTGATTAAAAAAAACCATTTTTAAAATCAAAATTCTGATCAAACCAAAAATAATATGGAAATATGAAGACATGGGGTTTTCTTAGAATGGGGGGAATTATCTTTGACATGAACGATTCCTCATATTCCTAACCATTTGAGAGATTTTCAGGGTTCTTTTGACCCATATTTGTTAGATTGCATGAGAAATAAAATGAATTTTCAATGCACAAATAGTTGTGGCCATGATGGAAGGAGAAAATTCGATTTTCTTGATATACAGGAAGTGGATCTACCATGGCCCAACCATGAAGCCCCACGTAGGCCTTCAAGCTAGCTACTCCAAGCCTTGTACCTACACTATATATATATAACATTAAAAATTTTAAATAATAATAATAATAAATAAAAATGAAAAAAATTACTGTAAAAATTCCGAATTCTCTCCATGCTTGCAACCCGCAACAAAAATAATAAAGAAATCATGGAAAATTTCAGAACTTTTACAACAAAAATAATAAAGAAATCATGGACAATTTCAGAACTTTTACAGTATAAAAATTGGTTATGAGATCCACTATTTTGCAAAAAGGATGAATTCAAAAGATATCAAAAATGATTTGGCAAATATTTTGGAATCTCATTTTCCTAAAAATCTTCGATTTAGAGGGAAAAAAGGATGAATTGAAAAGGTATGAAAAATGATTTGGAAACTATTTTGGAATCTTATTTTCCAAAAAATCTTGGATTTAATATGGCCACTTGTTAAGTTGTTGTTTTTTTTTAATTTTTAGAATAAATAAAATGTAGAAAATTCCATTAAATTCATAAATGTTTCTTGTGATCTATTTGTGGGTCATTCAAATTGCATAATAGAGGCCATGAGTTCAATTCTTGTGGAGATTGGAATTTTTTAATTGTTCTAAAATTTTGACACAAGCATCAAGAACTGCAATTTTTTTATCCTAAAATTAGATGTGAAATTCATTATAGAATTAAATTGAGAAAAATTTGTTGTGATGATTTATTTAAAAACACGAGACAGAAATAATTGAATAAAAGAAATTGAATAACTCTTCTTAACTAAACTTAGTTGCAAATTGAATTTTTTTAAGATTGAGTTTTTATATTGTCGAAATCATGGTCAGAATTTGTCATTGGTTTTGTCTAATGTTATGTTTTCAAGCATGATGTAGGGAAGAAGTAGAACCATAAGAGCGCCTTATCTACAGGGGTTGACTGGTGGATTTTGATTGAAGATTTTTTTGCAAAGAATTTGAAAATTAATATTTCTTTATCTTTATGAAAAGGTATGGTTTAAATGTAAATTGAGGAAATTGTGCATATCTTAATTTTTTTTAAAATTGGATTTGTCATCATAATCATGAAATTGGACTAAATATTATGCATTTGATTTTCTTAGAATATGTTTTATTTGGCATTTAATTTTTGTGTGGATATCAAGAATAAATTGATCACTTCTCCTTCGAATATATTTACGTTTTTGCGTGAGTGCCAAGTTTTTTTCAGATTCTACGAAGAAGACTATTTTGTACACGATTGGTTTTCAGAGACCAATTTTGAGAAAACAATGAAGAAAATGAATCCATGTACATTATCCATGAAGTCCGTTAACTTTCTTCCCTCTCAAAATTTTAAATCCATCCAAGTATTTCATGGACGAATACAATCATTTTTCCTAGTAAATATTTTATGTTGTTCCATGAATTCACATACATTTTCCATTTCATTTTTATTCATTTTCCACCCCTAACTCATGAATAAAATAAATAAATTCACTTACATGCTGATTAAAATCCATTATCTTATTCCTTTTTCATGTTCATTTTCCTTTCCCAAATAAATATTTCTTCAAAGAAAATTGTATATCTATAGTCATTTTTTAGTCTTTAAAATATTTTCAAAAAGTACCTTGAGGCTTGCGTGCTTTAATGGAAAGGTCTCCTGCCGAAAAACAATGGGAATACATTAATGTCCCTTGTTTGACGGATCTTCTAGGCGAATCGACATCAGAAAATTTATTCGTACCGAGCAAGATGTGCTTAGGCATCTTGACTCTCACTGTCATCAATGGTGAGAGGCCTCGTGTTGATTAGTGGCATACGTTAATGGCGACTAATTCAACAAATTATTACTATGTTCGACATCAACAAATTCATTCACATAGATAAGAATTATGCCAATGTGTGATAATGCCATGAATACTATTACATCCATCATTATTCAACATTTGTAGCAGATTTAGTAGATTCAAAAAATTCAGTAGCAGCAATAAAGACTCACTTTCACAACTTCATCCACTAGTTGCACAACCAATTAAAGAAGCATCAAATTAGATTTTTGCAGTAGCTATATATTCACAACTTATCCATTTCATAGGTAGGTGAAGGTATGTTATTTTCTAACTTTTTATCATGCACTTCCTTAAAATGCTAAAGTTATAATTTTGAGAAAAACACTTCACAATATTCCTTTTCTCACTTCATAAAATTTCAAATACCATCAGTTGGGGGGAAGGGATATCACTTGATATATTTACATCTTATGTAACATGCCACATCACTTTCATATAATCAACAAACAACAACTATTGCATTAAGATAAAAAATTATATGTTTTTCAAATCATCAAATTGATTAGCTTATTAGATGGCTAACTGAAAAGATAAATTCTCAATGTTTTCAAGATATTTGGATGCAACAAAGAATAAACAAAGTATTGTTACACAATAACCAATACTCATCCATTTTGGTTGTCACACAAGAACCAACCATAAAAAGATCAATTTTGGTTGTCACAAAATAAGCAACCATAAAGATGAATGTTGCAATCCAATGTATTTCAAAGAAAAATTTGCAAAAATAATGAAGTTATCAAATTCTATGATCATGCAATGTTAGAGGAGAATTAATATAAGACAAAGCTCATTCAAAAGCAATACAATTCAAAAGGATCAAATGAATAAATGTAATAGGTTGCATGTGCACTTGCAATAACTTCAATTGGTGGCTATGTTGGGTCTCAAAATTATCCTTAAAAGGACATGCACTTTCACCATCATATGAATTTTATCACCTCCATTTCACCCTTGTGTTTGCCAAATATTATCAATTTCTAGTGCTTTTAAGTAAATTTGTTTTCAAAAGTTAGGAAATACTATTCATATCCTTATAACTTAAAAGTGGAAAGAGTTTTGTGACATGTGTAGGTTCATTGGAAGATTCTAAGGCACCCTTATGTGGCCTCCCATGATCAAATTCGAATTTCCTCATGAAGATTTGAAGATATTCCACATGGAGAAGAGCATTCAATATAAGGTGATGTATCTTATTGGTTGAGACACTTCTATATCTATGGAGAAAATAGTGGATCTCCATTATTGAGTTTGTTTCTCAAAGCTTGTATAAATAGCAGTACTCTCTCCCATCAAAAAAAGGAGAGGAAGGAATCATAGAATGTTCTTTAAACAAGGCTTGAGATGGAAGGGGATTTAAATTGAGGAGCTATTGATGTAATGAGAATAGGAGTGTAGATTTCTATCATGTAAAGTTGTGAGGTTATAAATAAATAAGGTTCTTTTCTATCATTGTGTTTTAGAATGTGAGTTTTGTGAGTTGGAATGCTATTGGGGAATGGAAGGCCCCCCATCAACCACGTGCGTCTCTTTGTAAATTTGTAAGTTAAATTAGTTTGTTTTACTTTAATTCATGCAAATAGTTTATCTTTCCATTGCAAATGTTATTTTATTTTTCAAGTGTAGATTAGTTAGTCTTCATTGCAAGAGATATTTCAATTATGCAACCATATATTAATATTTCAATTACACAAAATGTGTTTAAATTAGAATTCAATTACGCAAAGTGTATTTAGATTAAGATTTAAATTAAGCAAAGTGTGTTTATATTATAATTAAATTATGCAAAGTGTGTTTAGACTAGATTTCTATTACACAAAGTGTGTTTCCCTTTATGCAACATAGTTTAATCATTAGATTAGATTTATTTCAAAAATACCTAGTGTAGGTGCACCTCATAGTTTACTAACTTCCTGGTTGACAATTTACGTGGGAAATAAAAGATGATTATTTCACCCTATAGTGGGATTTATTGGATTCATACTATGATCAATCACTTCATCCACTAGTGGAGGATCAAAGGAAAGATTTCAATAACCAACCGAAAGATGAGGATGAAACGTTGTAAGATTTTCCAACACTTTTGAGTCTTCATCTAGTTAAATAAAAAGGTAAGTAGGATGATTTTCTTCACATAAATTACAAGGTAATTTTACTTTACCCTATTATCCCATGGACCTTACTATCACTAGTCGATGGTTTGTCACAAACGTGATATCAAAAAGATGATGAAGGTGGGCACACTTACATAAAATGCAAGGGAATTTAAATTTTTGTGGTTGATTGGAAGGTTCCTCCATACAATTTGCATCAGTAGAAATGGTTTCTTGGTTACCGCCTTTCTTATTTTTCTTCTTCTTCATCATCCTTTTCTTCTTCTTCTTAAATCTCTGGCTACTAGAATTGACTCCTTCAATGCATGAGGAGGAAGAAAGGGATGAAGAAACAATAGGTGAGGAAGGAAAAGTGTCAAATTTAGCATCAACATGACGTTGATACTATTAAAGCGGAGGAGAACCTAGTTGAAAAGTGGTTTGGACATGCGGAACCATAGGGATTAAAAACAACCAAACTAGAAAACTAATGGTAAATCCAGGAAGGGACAACAATGGCATATAAGGAGCAACAATATTTCCAAAACAAGGAAAAGGACCTGAATTCCTATCACATGGGTTTCCTTGATTGGTAGACTCAGTAACTATTTCCATTATTCTCAATCTAGGATCCACTTAGGAATTTTTCCATGGGGAGGATTCTATTCCACATTCAATTAATTGATTTTAGACATTAATGACACAAATAAAACAAACAGCTATATAGGAATACATGTTTACCAAGAAACCGTGAACTGTAGTATACACCTTGGAGAACCACAAACTTAACGTACGTGCAAGAAATCTCCCTGAATTCTATGTGTGGTGTATCACGGTATGCGAGGAGGTTGAATCAGTTACCTATGGTGAGGATATAAACCTATAGGGGACTCCCAAAATATACTCGACAGTACATGGGAGTGCAACCCGTAGTAGTGTTGTATAATGCATAATAGTTTGATGAGAGCATACCCATATTAATTTCATGCATGGAGCACCATCAATATACCTGAAGGTACATGGAGAACAATCCTATATACTTACGTATGTGGAATGAGATTTCACCCCTGGGATGTAACACTAGAAAACAATGACAACTCCTACGTTTAATGACACTCCAACATGTCTCTATCCTAGACCTATAAATGTTTTTGTTAATGTTACAAATGTTGCTTAGGCTGATTCAATAAATTTTACCATTTATATTTGATTAAGTTATAGTTTTAGTAGGCTTGCAGGGAGTGCTGGTCCTTAAATTGTCTCAGATAGGGAATTTTGTGGTTGAAATTCTGAGGGATGAAAGGTACAAGCTTAGGGATTTGTGCAATATGATGAAAAGGGGAATATGATGTTAATTTTTCCCATTAGGAGGGTACCTTTGATTGGATGTCACAAAATGGCCTATAATATACATCCATGTTGGTCCTCCAGTATTCATTTCCATATTTAACTATCAGATGAATTGATCAAATATATTGATTGTTAGGGTGATGGAAAGTTCCAAGGCATAATAATGATTAGTGATGGGTCAGATGTAGCTCCTCTATATGAATAAGTGGCACTAATTCATATTACACATGCTAATGGAAGAGGAGTCTATGGTAGGGTTAAGCTTGGATCTCTCAGTTGATTGACATTTCAGTATGGTTCATTTTGGGATATGAATCAAGTAATAAAGCCATGGAGAAATTGAGCTATTGACAACATTATTTAATAATTTTGTTCTATTATAATTAAAGCTAATTAGAAGTGAGGTGAATTAGTATTTCGTAGTATTTGGGATTAGTAATTTTCTAGAGGATAAGTTTATAAATTCATTTTTTTGTCTATTTATATGTTAGTGACAACAATATGGTAATTCACTCGATATAAAATTTACTATATATCATTAATCAACCATAGTACTCATTAAATTGTGGTCCTCTAAAATTCCTATCAGCAAGGGATTGTTTAAACCTCTTTGAAACTTAGCTGCTACAGCTAATAGTGAGTACTAACATTTCTTAATTTTATTGGACAAAGGGGGTGCCTGATTTATGCTATAGTAATACCTTATATAAATATTCACATTTAGGAGATCTTTGTTCTTTGGGTGAATGACTTTAGTGATATGTGTTAACCAAAAAACCCTTGCAACTTGTTGCCACCCCTTTAAAAAATGATTCAGCCATAATTTGGAAGCCAAGAACACTCATTAGAAGGGTCTCTTTTCGATGGCTTAAGCAACACTTCAAAAATGTTACGAGTGGCTACAACCTGCAAACTATTCAGGATAAAACATAAAATCCATGCCATTGGAGTTTATATCATCTTTCCCATGCACCAAAAATCATTACCAACAAATGCCATGACATCTAATATTCATCCTAAATATTCTCTTTTTCTAGGCCTACAGGCTGATGCTGCTAAGAATTTTTTGGCACTCATTCTACACATTTATTTCTAGTCTTTGGGGTTCATTTGTAAGCTACAGAGGAAGTTCCTTCAGAGAAACACTAGGTGGAACAACATGGGATGTGAAAAAATTCAATTGGGATATTAAATATACAGGATTCCAAGTCCTTGCATCAAAGGTCATAGTGGATCAACAATGAAATAAAGTGTATTTTTATTTAACATACTAATAGGATCATGATTTTAAATTTCAATCTCTTTAATGAACTCAATATTGTTTTTTTCATTTTTCATTTCCATCAATTTACATAAAATTCCAGATGATAAATGGACAGTTTGGGCTGCATGATAAATTTAACAGAAAATTGACATTTATATATGTGGGTTTTTATCAGTTCCTCATGCAAGGTAGGGTTAGGAAAAACCTAGTAGTTTTTCAACAATACGAACGAAAAGATAGGTATTGCATGTATGCATGTGTTGAGAATAATGAAGACAATGTACAAAGAACACTAGGTTTTTTTGTATTGATATTGATCTTCCTTTATGAAAACATTATGCATGTAATTATTTATCTTGATAATATCTGAGAAAGTAGACTAAAGGAGTGTTTCTCTATATTCAGGTTGACTTTAGTACTGAAAAAAATGGAACAATATGCATGTTTTCACAATTTCCTCAATACTCCTCACAGTCTACTCTGATTATTTTCCTTCTACTACAAAGAAATTGCAATGCCCCGGTGCACAAGTAAATCCTTCAGAACTACTGGAATTTTCTAAGTCACAAGTATAAAGTAGTGATGGCCTAAATTTTATATGAGAACCAATTTCTTCTTGTTTTGCTATGATTTTTCACTATGATAATTCAATTAGTCAAAGAGATAAATTTACTGAATTTTTATCCAGTATGTTGCCTAAAACCTTTCCTGCAGGTTGATTACATGTTGGGTGACAATCCAAGGGCCATAAGTTACATGGTGGGATATGGGCCACAAGTTACATGGTGGGATAGAGACAACTATTGACATACAACACCTACAACCTACAACAATAACGTAATGGTGAGAGATTTGGCCAAACTTTAGGGGGGACCTGTTGGAAATGACCGGAGTCTTCAAGGCAAACTTCTCTTATGGGATGCAATTAAGTTTTTTTTAGTTTGATTAAGTGATGTTGTTGGTGGTATTCTAATGGTTACTTCTTGTATTTGTTCCTAAGTTTTGATCAGGTTGAGGTCCGCTACTGCGACTCAATATCTAACTCAAAATCCAAAGCCTAAGCTAAGGCCCTGTCCTCCACCTAAAACAATCTCTCCATTAGCAACTCCCCCACAGGGTGACATCTCCCAAAATTTAATTTTGGCTACCACAATGATGCTAAAAAATCATTTTTTTGTGACATAGAATGAAAAAACTCAATATTTTCCAAACAACAAAATAGAATACTGATTATGATTTATTTATCACATTCTGCATATAATAATATCTTGGCCATCTTGCAAAAGTAGGCAAGATTTTGGAATAACAAAGGAAAAAGGTATTACATATATGTTATGTCCATCACTAATAAATCTCCACACCAGACAACTACATCTCTCCAACTCTCTTTTCAGAATCTGTATGGGGTCTCTCTAGACAAAATTCCAACAACTTGTATTCATTTACTAAATGGTTGATGTATTTCTCTAATTTCCATGGTTAACTATCACATGAATTGATGAACTATATTGATTGTTAAGGTGATGGAAAAATAATGATCAATGAGGGGTAGATTTTAGATCATCTATATGAACAAGTGGCACTTATTCATACTACACATGCTCATGGAAGAGGAGTCTATGGTTTGTTCAAGCTTGGATCTCTGAGTTGACTGAAATTTCAATATGGATTGTTTTAGGATATGAAGAAGAGAATAAAGTAAAGGGAAAATTGATCTCTCGACACCATTCTTGAATAAATAATTCTATGTGGTCATAAAAATAGCAGGTAGTGTGGAATAATATATTTATGTACTTACAATTGATGCATATACCTAAAAAACCCATTGGTAGGTTCTTAATTTTGTTCATGCTAAATGCCAGTCATGAAAATTATACCTCTTTCTTCTATATATATTTGAAGATATACTCTTTCTTCAAATATATATATATATATATATATATATATATATATATATATATATCTGTGTGTGTGTTTGTGTATTTAATTAACTCATTAAGGAAATAGGGAAGATAATCATAATGGTTTATGAAATTTTGTTATTTACATGCATGAACTAATTCTGAAATAAGTATATGATTATTTTGTGTGATTGTATGAGATTAGCAACACCAACATGAAATTAACTTTGAGGCGTGAACTTTATACTATCATGATGACTACATCTTATTTTTTGTTTGTTTGTTATCTTAATAGATTCTCTGATTTGAGAGATGAAATTAGAGCCATTGAAGATACCATTGACAATATAGAGTTTGTTACAATGATGGTCAATGGATTTCCTTCCTCTATGAGCCATTTTTTTAGGGAATTTATGCTTGATAAAATCTTCCCGAGTTTGTTTAAACTATGGACAAATTTTTTCCAAGAGGAGGCTAGATTGTCATTCAAGAACAACTTGCGGAGACCCTAGGGTAAAGAAACTCAAGCGCTTGCAACTCATGGAAAGAAATGAAAACGAATAAGAAATTTTAAAATTTTTTATAAGAAGAATGTAGGTAGAAGACCAACTCCAATCCCAGATAACAAGAATAAGGATATTTCAAAGATCAAGTGCTTTGATTATCATGAGAAGGGAAAGGAACATGCATATGTAAAATGATGATGATGAGCATCACCCATAAAAGAATAAAAGGAGCATTTATTTTCCTCCACTCTTATTAGTACTATTACATATAGAAGTGATGTTTGGATGGTCGACAATGGTGCGTCTAGGCACATGAATGGTTTTGAAGATGGTATTTCTCTATGGATGACACCCAAATTATTTGAGCATTATCAATGTCCCTCCATTTATCAGTGTCCCTCCCTTCAGCTCATTCAACAATTAGTTTTTTACACAAGTTATGTAAAATAAATTTACAAATATATTCACATAAATGGGGTGGAGAAAAAAGACTAATTAAATTAAAATTCTAAAAACTATATTTCAAAATAGAAGTAAATATAATGTGAGATTGATACATATTACTCTCAAAATATTGCAATTTCCTACACCCACATTTCCCATCCGAGAAGAATTAATGTATACAAAACAAACACCCTAGTTAGAGTGATAGATAGGGGAATTAAATGAGGTGGGTGTGGCTTACTCTCTACACTCTACCAACCATATAAACAATCCACAAAACCTTTCTCCCAAAGCACTTATTTTGCATATATTTAATTAAAAAAATTTATTAAAGCGTTTATTTTACATCTATTTAATTTAAAAAAATATTAGAGCAAGGTTTTATATTGAATTGTATTGTAATTATTTCCTTAAAATCAATGACTAATGCTAAGCTTCATGGTTACCACAAAGTAGTCGGGGAGCGACAACGGGATGCGAGCTAGGAAAATGTGCAAGATGGAGCAATAAAGAATTTGAATTATGTTCATCCTCATCAAACATCTACCCTTTTAGAGAATTTAGAGAAGTTAGAGAACTTTTTATATCAAAAAACTCCACAAAAAAAAGAACATAAGGCTCCCCATTAGCTCTTCTAGGCTCCTTGTGTATGACTCTGATTTGATTATAACCAATAAAAGGGCGGAAAATGTGGGAAACTTCTCTATGAATATGGTCGTGAGGAAGCCCCTCAATAAATATTGTATTGGAAGATGCATCAGGCTTCAGATGATCAAGTAGCTTGAAAGATGAACCAAATATTGTATTGTTAGGCAGTTCTAAAGATGTTGGAATTTATGAATGATTCCAAACAACAGAGGAATAAAAAAAATTCCTCCTCTCAGCACAGAGATGCATAAAAATTCTATTTCATTAAGCTTAAAAAAAATTACAATACTGCCATATAAATGCTGTTATGGCCTTTCAAAAATTCTGACTACTTCACACACAGTGCTCTTCTATTCTATGTTTTTCACACAACGTCACACAATGTTTTAGCCTTCTGGATTTTTAAAACAATATATAGTCCATTTAAAAAAAATAGAGCTGTCTCACGGCTCTATCTGCCTATTGTATTACACAGCCTTCGGGCTCACATAGTCAATGTAAAAATTACATACTCTGTCTTAAAAAAAATTACACACAGTCACTGCCGAACTGTATATGATTGTCTCAGCATATATGTATATTTTAATAATACACAGTTACATCCCTTTTTTTTTTACACTGTTTTTTTATATATTACATATATATATATATATATATATATATATATATATATATATATATATATTATAAACATTTATGTTTATAATATATATGTTAAAACATATGTAAACCAAAAGTCCTTTTAAAACTAAACAATATGTCACATCATATTTTAAAACAAATAAAACATTAAAACATTAAAAATCTAAAGTCTTAAACTTTTAATTAAAAATCCATCGCGGATTTCAAAATCAAGAAATTAAACTCCATTTGATAATTTTATTGCATCCCAATTTTGAGCTTGCGTCAATCCGAATTTCGAGCTTGCTAACGTAAGCTTTCGGATGTGTGATAAAATTTAATTCTCATTTTAATATTTTATCGGGTCCATTTGGGGGTTGTCCACATCAGCCTCTTTTCTATGCGATCAATTTTTGATTGGTTGATGGTCTTCATGATGTGGACTATGGGCTCCACATGAATTTTACGTGGCCCATTCAAACTGAAATTGAATGCACGGAAAGGACAGCTATAGTAATGGTGGTATGTGCTGGGTTTAAGTGGTGGGATGGATAGTTTGAAGACTATGGTTCTATGGTGATTGAACCAAGGCTCATCATCACAAAAAAAGCTACAGCCACGATAAAAAAACAGTTTTTCAGGCTTTGATGATGGCCCTTCAATGCACGGTGGTGTGCAGACAAACCAAAACAAAAAAAAAAATGTTGTTGTTGTACTCTTCATCCTCCCTCTGCGCCATTGTAGTTGAATTTAAAAATTCAACACTCCCCCTTAAACTCAACTCTTATATTTTCATACATACCCAGATATTTCCTTAAATAATTAAAACTTTTCTACCGCAATTTTTTTGTCAAAATATTAGCAAACTACGCATCAATTCTGCAATGTTTCAAAACAATTTCCCCATTGTTCACTAGCTCTCTAATGTAGTGATACTTGGCGTCAATGTGTTTCGTTCTCTTGTGAAACACTAAATTCTTTAACAATGCTATTACTGAGCTATTATCACAATAAATTTTGTGCCTTTTACTTGTTCATGACATAAACTCCTCAACATTCTCCTCATCCAAACTTCTTGAGATGTTGTTGTTGTAGCTACCACATACTGTACCTCTGCTGTAGATAAAGCCACAATTGGTCGTTTCTTGAAAGCTCATGAAATGGCTCCTAAACCCATATGAAAAACATAACCAGAGGATATTTTATTTTCATCTATACTTCCAGCCCAATTAGTGTCATTATATCCAATCAATTCAGAATTTTCTGAAGTGGTGTATAAAATTCCATACCTTTTTGTTCCTTTCACATACCTAAAAATTATTTTTACTACTTTCCAATGTGCCTCTATTGGCCTTTCCATAAATCTAGAAATTAAACTCACAACATGCATAATATCTTACCTCGTTGCAGTCAAATACATAAGGCTGCCAACTATGCTCTTGTATAAACTTGGATCAAAATCCTTGTTGTTGTCTTCTTTGCTCAGTTTCAATCCCATCACTGTAGGAGTAATTTCCACCTTGCAATCCTGTATATTAAATCATTCCAAAAATTCATTTACATATTTTTCTTGAGAGATAAAAATCTTATTTTCATTTTTCTCTACATATATTCCTAAGAAGTATTTCAACAATCACATATTAGTCATTTCAAATTCATCCTTCACGACTGTTTTAAAATTATCAATGAGGTAAGCATCATTACCTGTGAATATAACATCACCAACATATAAAACAATAATCAACATCTTACCATCTTTCTCCTTGATGTATAATGTGGGTTCTCCTTCACATTTTTCAAACCCATTTCCCAATAGATAGATATCTATCCTACTGTACCATGCTCTTGGTGCTTGTTTCAGCCCATAAAGAGATTTCTTCAATCTGCATACTTTATGCTCTTTTTATGCTTTCTCATATCCTAGAGGTTGTTCAACATAAACCTCTTTCATCAATACTACATTTAGGACTACTGATTTCACATCCATTTGGTATAATTTCCACTTGTGTTGTGCTACTATGGACAACACTGCTCTTACTGTTTCCATTCTTGCAACTGGTGCAAAATTTTCCTCATAATATCTTCCTTGTTGCTGCTTGTAGCCTTTGACAATCAGTTTGGCCTTGTTCCTTTCAATCTTACTGTCAACATTGCTCTAGGTTTTGTAGACCCATTTTACTCCAATCACTTCTTTTCCGTTTGAGAGATCAACCAATTCCCATGTCTTATTTTTCTCTATGGAATTTATCTCTTCATCCATAGCATCTATCCATTTCTTATCTTTCACTGCTTCTTCAAAATAAATAGGATCATCTACATGACAATATAACGCAAATGAAGAGTTCATACCTTCATTTGTTGCCTCTTGCTCATAAATCGCAGTCAAACTTCTGAATCTGGTTCCTATTTCACTTGGTGTACTTGTGCTTGTGGAAGCACTCAAATATGCTCCTTGTGATGTGCTTGGAGAAGCATTGACATCACTTCTCAAGGGTGTTCTCATACCTGCTTGTGGTGTCCCTTATTTTCCTTGTGTTGGTGGAGGTGGTGTTGCTAACGAGGGATGTATTTCAGTCATTTCTTCCTCATTATCTTCATGAGACAAACAACTTTTAACATTCACTATTTTCTCAATGCTTCTATCCCAAGCTTTTCCTTAATGAACTGTACATCTCTACTTATAACAAAATTCTTGGTGGATGGGTTATGCAATCCAGATGCCTTGGATTCTTCACTGTATCCCATAAATATGCACTTCTCCCCCTTACTGTCCAACTTCTTCCTTAGCTGATCTCGAATGTGTGCATAAACCACACAACCAAAAACTATCATGTGGCTAACATGTTGCTTTATGCCACTCCATGATTCTTCCGGAACCTTGTTCATTACACTCTTTGTTGGGCATCTATTCAAGATATATGCTACACAATGTACATCCTAAGCCCTATACTCATTTGGAATTTTTTTTTCCTTCAGCATACTTCTTACCATAGCCATGATGGTTCTAATTTTCCTTTCAGCAACTCCATTTTTCTGTGGTGTATACCTTGCTATAAATTGCTTCTGAATCCCATTTTCTCTACAAGAGAAAAGAAATTATTTGGAGATGTGTTCTCATGCTCTTTCTATTCATAAGACCTTAATATGTGACCCACTTTGTTTCTCTATAAGAGTCTTAAAGTGGAAGAATTTATCAAACACTTCACTCTTAAATTTCAAGAAATAAACCCAAGTTTTTCTTGTGTAATCATCAATAAAAGTCAGCATATAGTGAATACTTTCTAGTGATGATGTTTGAATTGGCCCACACAAATTTGAATGGACAATTTCTAAGGGTGCCTTTTCCCTTATTCTCTTTCATGATGGAAAACTTTCTCTGTGTTTTTTTCCCAAGATGCAACCTTCACATAGGCTGTCTGGTTTCTCAATCAATGGTAATCCCTTTATCATACATTTTCTTTGCAAAAAATTCAGACCTCCAAAGTTGAGATGTCTAAATCTCAAGTGCCATAACCAATTTTCATCTTTTTCTTCTATTTGGAATGTCTCGTGTGTCACTTCAACCATTTTAGCTCCTTTCTTCAAATTTTCTCTCATCTTGAGAGGGAAAATTCTGTTCCTTGTCATCTTCACTTGTGCAATTCATTTCTTGCTTGCTGGTTTATCCATGATGGTGCATACATCATCTTCAAAGAAAAAAGTGTACCCCTTTTGAATGAGTTGCCCAATGCTCAAGAGGTTACACTTCATACCAGGCACATAGTATACATCTGATATGGATCTTCCTTCTCCTTTCTTTGTTAAAACACTTACTCTATCTTTTCCCATGAAAGAGACCTTACTGTCTGTCCCCAATGTTACTTGAGACTTTACATTTTCATCTAACATGGAAAACATGGAAATGTTTCTAGTCATATGGTTGCTACATCTTGAATCTAGAAACCATATATCTTCACTCTTTTCTTCAGCCATATTACATGTTAAAAACAACTTCTCTTGACTCATATTTTCTTTAGTAAAATTAGCATTGGGTCTATTACCCATGTCACTATGTTTCTTCCTACATTCATTGGCATAATGCCCATACTTCTTATAGTAATGACATTAGACTTGGGATTTATCATACCTTTTTCCATGTGCTTGATGTTGTTGCCCTTGTTGGCTACTGCCTTGGCCTTGGTTTTGATTTTGATTGTTGCCCCTTCCACTATTAGTTTCAGCACTGTTTCTTCCTCCTCTATTTTGGCTTCTTCCTCTTCCTTTTCCTTTATAGTTTTCTCTGCCTTGACCTCTTCCTCTTCCAAAGGACATTTGGGTCTTGAAGACATGTTCCAAAGATGAGTGTGTTGTTCTACCCAATCTTTGTTCATGTGTCATCAATGATGCATGAAGCTCATCAATAGTAAAATTTGAGAGATCCTTTGTCTCTTCAATGGTTGTGACTATCACATCAAACCTTGAGGGTAAGCTCCTCAAAAGTTGTTGTGATGATTTATTTAAAAACATGAGACAAAAAAATTGAATAAAAGTAATTAAATAGCTCTTATTAACTAAACATAGTTGCAAATTGAATTTTTTTAAGATTGAGTTTTAATATTGTCAAAATCATGGATAACATTTGTCATTGGTTTTGTCTAATGTTATGTTTTCAAGAATGATGTAGGGAAGAAGAAGAATCTTAAGAGTTCTTTATCTGTAGGGGTTTATTGGTGAATTTTGATTGAAGATTGTTTTGTAGAGCATTTGAAAATAATATTTCTTTATCTTTATGAAATGCTACGCTTTAAATGTAAATTGAGGAAATTGTGCATATCGTCATTTTTTTTTTTAAATTGGATTTGTCATTATAATCATGAAATTGGACTAAATATTATGCATTTTATTTTCTTAGAATATGTTTTATTTGGCATTTAATTGTTTGGTAGATATCAAGAATAAATTGATCACTTCTCCTTTGAATATATTTACGTTTTTGCGTGAGTGCCAAGTTTTTTTTTTCAGATTCCATGAAGAAGACTAATTTTTGCACGATTGGTTTTAAAAGACCAATTTTGAGGAAAGAATGAAGAAAATGAATCCATGTACATTATTCATGAAGGCCATTATATTTCCTCCCTCTCAAAATTGTAAATCCATCCAAGTATTTCATGTATGATTACAATCATTTTTCCTAGTAAATTTCCTATGTTGTTCCATGAATTCACATACATTGTCCATTTCATTTTCATTCATTTTCCACCCTTAACTCTTGAATAAAAGCAACTAGTTCACTTACCTACTGATTAAAATCGATTATCTTTTTCCTTTTCATGTTCAATTTAAATAAGTCCTACTTCAAAGCAAACTATATATCTATAGCCATTTTTTAGTCTTAAAAATATTTTCAAGAAGTATCTTGAGGCATGCATGCCTTAATGGCAAGTTCTCCTACCAAAAAACAATGGCAATACATCAATGTCCCTTGTTTGATGAATCTTCTAGGTGACTCAACATCAGAAAATTTATTCATACCGAGCAAGATGTGCTTAGGCATCCTGACTCTCACTGTCATCAATGGTGAGAGGTCTTGTGTTGATTAGTGGCATAGGTTAATGGAAACTAATTCAACAAATTATTACTATGTTTGACATCAACAAATTCATTCACATAGATAAGAATTGTGCCAATGTGTGATAATGACACGAATACCATCATATCCATCACTATTCAGCATTTGTAGCAGATGTAGTATATTTACAAAATTCAGTAGTAGTAATAAAGACTCACTTTCACAACTTCGTCCACTATTCGCACAGCCAGTTAAAGAAGCATCAAATCATATTTTTGCAGTAGCTTCATATTCATAGCTTATCCATTTCATAGGTAGTTTAATATATGTTATTTTCTAACTTTTTTTCATGCAATTCCTTAAAATGCTAAAGTTATAATTTTGGGAAAAACACTTCGCAATATTCATTTTCTCACTTCATAAAATTGCAAATACCATCAATTGGGGGGAAGGGATATCACTTTATATATTTACATCTTATGTAACATGACACATCACTTTCATATAACCAACATACAACAACTATTGCATTAATATTAAAAAATAATATATGTTTTGCAAATTATCAAATTGATTATCTTATTAGATGGCTAATTGAAAAGATAAATTCTCAATGTTTTCGTGATATTTGGATGCAACAAATAATAAACAAAGTATTGTTACACAAGAACCAATACTCATCAATTTTGGTTGTCACACAAGAGCCAACCATAAAGAAATCAATTTCGTTTGTCACACAATAAGCAACCATAAATATGAATGTTGCAATCCAATGTATTTCAAAGAAATTTTTTTGAAAATAATGAAGTTATCAAATTCTATGATCATGCAAAGTTAGAGGAGAATTAATATAAGCCAAAGCTCATTCAAAAGCAATACAATTCAAAATGATCAAATGAATCAATGTAATAGGTTTTATGAGGAAATGCAATAACTAAAATTGATGGCTATGTTGAGTCTTAGAATTATCCTTAAAAGGACATGCACTTTCACCATCATATGCATTTTATCACATCCATTTCACGCTTGTGTTTCACAAATATTATTAATTTATAGTGATTTTAAGTAAATTTGTTATCAAAATTTAGGAATTAATATGCATATCCTTATAACTTAAAAGTGGAAAGGGTTTTGTGACATGTGTAGGTTCATTGGAAGCTTCTAAGGCATCCTTATGTGGCCTCCCATGATCAAATTTGAATTCCCTCATGAAGATTTGAAGATATGCCACATGGATAAGAGCATTCAAGATAAGGTGATGTGTCTTATTGGTTGAGACGCTTCTATATCTATGGATAAAATAGTGGATCTCCATTATGGATTTCTTTTCTCCAAATTTGTATAAATAGGAGTACTCTTTCCTATCAAAAAAGGGAGAGGAAGGAATCATAGAATGTTTTGTAAACAAGGCTTGAGATGGAAGGGGATGTAAATTGAAGATCCATTGATGTAATTAGAATAGGAGTGTAGATTTATATCATGTAAAATTGTGAGGTTATAAATAAAGAATATTGTTTTCTATCATTGTGTTTTAGAATGTGAGTTTTGTGAGTTGGAATGCTATTGGGCAATGGAAGGGCCCCCATCAACCACATGCATCTCTTTGTAAATTTGTAAGTTTAATTAGTTTTTTTTACTTTGATTCATGCAAATAGTTTATCTTTCCATTGCAAATGCTATTTTATTTTTCAAGTGTAGATTAGTTAGTTTTCATTGCAAGTGATATTTCAATTATGCAACCATAGATTATGATTTCAATTACACAAAATGTGTTTAAATTAGAATTCAATTATGCAAAGTGTATTTAGATTAAGATTTAAATTATGCAAAGTGTCTTTAGATTAGAATTCAATTACGCAAAGTATGTTTAGATTAGATTTCAATTACGCAAAGTGTGCTTCCCTTTATGCAAAGTATTTTAATCATTATATTAGATTTATTTCACAATTCCCTAGTGCAGGTGCACCTCACAGTTTACTGACTTCTTGTTTGACAATTTACATGGGAAATAAAATATTATTATTTCACCCTACAGTGGGATTTATTGGACTCGTACTATGATCAATCACTTCATCAACTAGTCGAGGATCAGGGGAAAGATTTCAATAAGCAACCAAAAGATGAGGATGAAAAGTTGTAAGGTTTTCCAACACTTTTGAGGCTTCATCCACATAAATAAAAAGGAAAATAGGATGATTCCCTTCACATAAATTACAGGGTAATTTGACTTTACCCTATTATCCCTTGGACGTTACTATCATTAGTCGATGGTTTGTCACCAACGTGATCTCCAAAAGATGATGAAAAGGATTGATAGGAGCCTATGGAAAAGACTTATAATATCTTGGGTATACTAGGAAAATCTCTAAGAAGGTGGGCACAGTTACATAAAATGCAAGGGAACATGGTTGAAAAGTGCTTTGGACATTCGAAACCATAGGGTTTGAAAACAACCAAACTAGAAAACTAATGATAAATCTAGGAAGGGACAACAGTGGCATATAAGGAGCAACAATATTTCCAAAACAAGGAAAAGGAACCAAATTCCTGTCACATGGGTTTCCTTGATTGGTAGACTTAGTAACGATTTCCATTAGTCTCAACCTAAGATCCACTAAGGAATTTATCCATGGGGAGGATGCTATTCCATGTTCAATTAATTGATTTTAGAAATTAAAGGCACAAATAAAACAAATGGGTATATAGGAATACATGTTTACTGAGAAACCATGAACTGTAGTATACACCTTTCAAAATTGCAAACTTAACGTAGGTGCAAGAAATCTCCCTGAATGCTATGTGTGGTGTATCACAGTATATGAGGAGGCTGACTAGGTTACGTATGGTGATGATATAAACATATAGGGGAATCCAAAAATATACTCGATGGTACATGGGAGTGCAACCCATAGTAGTGTTGTATAATGCATAATATTTTGATGAGAGCGTTCCCATATTCTTTTCATGCTTGGAGCACATTTATTTCTAGTCTTTGGGGTTCATTTGTAAGCTACAGAGGAAGTTCCTTCAGAGAAACACTAGGTGGAACAACATGGGATGTGAAACAATTCAATTGGGATGTTAAATATACAAGATTCCAAGTCCTTGCATCAAAGGTCATAGTGGATCAACAATGAAACAGTGTGTATTTTTATTTGACATACTAATAGGATCATGATTTTAAATCTCAATCTCTTTAATGATCTCAATCTTGTTCTTTGCATTTTTTATTTCCATAAATTTACATAAAATGCAAGACTAAAATGCCAGATGATAAATGGACGGTTTGGGATGCATGATAAATTTAACAAAAAATTGACATTTATATATGTGGGTTTTTATCAGTTCGTCATGCAAGGTAGGGTTGGGAAAAACCTAGCAGTTTTTCAACAATACAAACAAAAAGATAGGTATTCCATCTGTGCATGTGTTGAGAATAATGGAGAGAATGTACAAAGAACACTAGGTTTTTTTGTATTGATATTGATCTTCCTTCATGAAAACATTATGCATGTAATTCTTTATCTTGTTAATAGCTAAGAAAGTGGAATAAAGGAGTGTTTCTCTATATTCAAGTGGACTAAAGGAGTGTTTCTCTATATTCAGGTAGGATCTCTGCCAACTCCTCCTTGCAGCCTCTGCCCCATCAAAATTGGATCATCCAAAGGAGGTGCTAGTCCTGCAGTCAAATTAATCGTAGAAACACCTCTTGGACCTAACCCACCCAACCCAATTCCAGAACTGCCAATCTCACTTGCAGTTAAACCTCCTGAAGCATATGGAGATATCCCATTTCGTAGAGTCTCAGAAGGAGTAAATGGGTCATATGCCCCATACATTGAATGAGCAATTCTGTCATCCAGTTGAGGATTTTTGCAAGGCAAATAAGTAGGATAATCACGACCAGACATGCCAGTAATGTCAAGACCACTAGTTGGTGGAAGACCACCTCTCCCAGCTGTGTATCTCCTGTACGGGTCTCCCATCATTTACAGATATGAAAAAACCTCAACTTCAAACAAGTGCGGCTCCAATATGAAACACAAAATTTAACCTAGAAAAATTGGCACATTTATATATCTATTTTAAACCCTGTGCCCTGCTTTGGCTTACCTTAGTGCACAATGTGGTCTAATCAAAGGCGGTTGTAGTTTTTTTTATTTATACGATTTCTGTTCTGGACGACATTAATTAAGATGTATTGTTGATATGGTTTAGAATAGGTAACAAAATCCATTTAGAGAGAGTTCGATATTCAAATTTTAATTAAAATAAATAATGTTAAAATAATTCTGACAATAATGAGATTGTAATTTTTCAAAGGAGAGTTAAAAAGTATAATTTTCTTGGAATTTTTGACAATTCCAGAACAAGCACTGAGAGAATGATACTTTCCTAAACACAGAGATAAATAAAAAATATTTTTTTCTGATAAACAGAGACGGCACACAAAATACTTTCTATTCCAAAAACATAAAACAATATTAAAAAATGCAGTTCTTCCTCTTCTGAAGGGATTTACAGAATATGTCTAAGACTACTTCAGCACACAGTGCTTAAAACTTCTTTGTCCTGTTCTAAAACGCACATACTGTTTTTTCTGTTTTTCCTTTTTGGGCACATAATACACACACACAGTCTCCTATTACATTAGCCTTCAGGCCTTTTCATTTATATGGTGTAGCATTAAAAAAATAAAAACAAACTATGTAATATATATATATATATTATAAACTTAAAAGGTTTATAATATATGTATTATTACCCGCATATGATTTATAACCAAAGTCAAAGACTTTTGGTCGCGGTGTTCAAACAACAACACAACATAACATTAGAATAAGGTTTGGAAACCTTATATCAACTGCCGCATGACTTTAAACAAAAATCTTTAAAACCATTAGACTTCGGATTTCAAACTTCGTTAACTCCATTTCATTTGAAATTCGCATTCCAAATCCTTGTGACGTCACCAAGGTCCGAGTCTGCACGAATGCCATTTGATTGGCCAGCGCTGGGCCCTACCAGATTTAAAACCTTTTATGAACCAAAATGCATTGAAAATTCAAATAACAAATTTGGTTTGTGACGTCATCGCATTGTGCGCGCGATAAATATAAAATACAATTGATAAAAGAGTTTCGGGTCTGGATTTGAGGTTTGGTTGCCTGTCTCCATTTCTGCGCGATAAAGCACGATTGGTTGACTGTGGCCCATCCTCCGTTGAGCTGGAAAATGGGTTCCACTTCCAACGTGGCCCTATTCAAACTTTAAACAAAAACAGGCACGTACAAAAAACTTTGTTTCCCAAAAACTATAAGGGCTTTAAACCCAAATGGACAATTCATCAAAATGGAAATTTTGGTGTTGTGGTTAGAAACCATGACAGAAAAATTAAAAGGCGATTGTTGCAAAGCAGTAAACCATTTTTGCACAACCTCTACTGCAGGTGTACCTGACTGCAGTTGAAATTAAAATTTCAACACTCTCCCTTAAGTTCAACTGCTGGGTTATCTGTCATACCCATGCATTTTCTTAAATAATTAAAATTATTTTGCCCCAATGTCTTTGTTAGTATTTCTGTAAATTGCTGCTCTATTCTTCAATGTTTCAAAATAATTTCTCCATTGTTCACTAGCTCCCTGATGTAGTTGAACTTGACATCTATGTGTTTCGTTCTTTTATAAAACACATAATTCTTTGACAATGCTATAGCTAAGCTATTATCACAATATATCACTGTGCTTTTTATCTGTTCTTGGCATAAATTCCTTAACATTCTTCTCATCCATACTGCTTGACATGCTACTTCTGTAGCTGCCACATATTCTGCTTCTACTGTAAATAATGCCACTATTGGTTGTTTTTTAGAAGTCCATGAAATAGCTCCTAAACCCATATGAAAAACATAACTAGATGTACTTTTCCGATCATCAATACTTCCAACCCAATCAATTTCAGTATATCCAATTAACTCAGAATTTTCTGAAGTAGTATACAAAATACCATACCTCTTAGTTCCTTCCACATACCTCAGAATTCTTTTTGCTACTTGCCAATGTGTTTCTTTTGGCCTCTCCATAAATCTGGAATTAAAATAACAACATGCATAATGTATAGTCTAGTTAAAGTCAAATACATGAGGCTACCAACTATGCTCTTGTACAAACTAGGATCAAAATCCTTGTTGCTGTCTTCTTTGCTGAGTTTCAATCCCATTACTCTAGGAGTAATTGCTGCCTTGCAATCCTGCATGTTAAATATTTCCAAAACTTCATTCACATATTTAGCTTGAGAAATAAAATTTTTATTTTCATTTTGCTGGACTTCTATTCCTAAGAAGTATTTCAGCAATCCCATATCAGTCATCTCAAATTCATCCTTCATGACTGATTTAAAATTCTCAACGAGATAATCATCATTACCTGTAAAGATCACATCATCAACATATAAAACAACAATCAACATCTTACCATCTTTCTCCTTGATGTATAATGTGGGTTCTCCTTCACATTTTTCAAACCCATTTTCTAGTAGATAGGAATCTATCCTACTGTACCATGCTCTTGGTGCTTGTTTCAGCCCATAAAGAGCTTTCTTCAATATGAAAATTTTGTGTTCTTGGCCCTTTTTCTCATAGCCTAGAGGTTGTTCAACATAAACCTCTTCCATCAATACTACATTTAGGAATGCTGATTTTACATCCATTTGGTAAACCTTACATTTTTTTGTGCTGCTATGGACAACACCACTTTCACTATTTCCATTCTTGCAACCGGTGCAAAAGTTTCATCATAATCTCTTCCATGTTGCTGCTTATAGCCTTTGACAACAAGTCTGGCCTTGTGCCTTTCAATCTTACCTTCATCATTGCTTTTTGTTTATTAAACCCACTTAACTCCAAATAATCCCTTGCCTTTTGGGAGATCAACCAATTCCCATGTTTTATTCTTCTCTATTGCATTCATTTCTTCATCCATAGCATCTATCCATTTCTTATCTTTTATAGCTTCCTTAAAATGAATAGGATCATATACATGACAATATAAAGCAAATAAAGAGTTCATACCTTCATTTGCTGCCTCTTTCTCATAAATTTCACTTAAATTTCTGAATCTGGTTCCTCTTTCATTTGGTGTACTTGTGCTTGAAGAAGCATTCAAATCTGCATCTTGTGGTGTGCTTGGAGAAGCACTCTAATTTCTTCTCAAGGGTGTTCTTATTCCAGCTTGTGGTGTCCCTTGTTGTCCTTGTGTTGGTGGAGGTAGTTGTGCTAATGATGGATGTATTTCAGCCATCTCATCCTCATTTTTATCATGAGACAAACAAATCTTTACATTGAATGTTTTCTTAATGCTTCCATCCAAGCTTCTTCTTCAATAAACTGAACATATCTGCTCACAATAAATTTCTTGATGGATGGGTTATACAACCTATAAGCTTTGGATTTGTCACTGTGTCCAATAAAAATACACTTCTTCTCCTTGTTGTCCAACTACATTCATAGCTGATCTGGAATGTGTGCATAAGCCACACAACCAAAAACTTTCATGTGGGTGACACCTCGTTTTATCCCACTCCATGCTTCTTCCAGAACTCTATTCATTACTTCTTTGGTTGGACATCTATTCAAGATGTATGCTGCACAATGTATAGCTTCAGCCCAATAATCATTTGGCAAATGTTTTTCCTTCAAGATACTTCTTACCATGTCCGTGATGGTCCTATTTTTCCTTTCACCAACTCCATTTTGCTGCGGTGTGTACCTTGCTGTAAATTGCTTGTGTATGCCGTTTTATCTGCAAAAATGCAGAAATTATTTTGAGATATACTCAAATCCTCTATCAGTCCTTAAAACTTTTATGTGCTGGCCACTTTGGTTCTCAACAAGTGCCTTAAAGTGGCAGAATTTTTCAAACACTTCACTTTTATATTTCAAGAAATAAACCCATGTTTTTCTTGTGTAATCATCAATAAAGGTGAACATATAATGACTGTTTGCAAGTGATGGTGTTTGCATTGTTCAACATAAATCTGAATGAACAATTTCTAAGGGTGCCTTTTCCCGATGGAAAAATTTCTCTGTGTTGTTTACCCAAGATACAACCTTGACATAGGCTGTCTAGTTTCTCTATCAATGGTAATCCGCTTATGATTCCTTTTTTGTGCAACAAGTTCAGACCTCCAAAGTTGAGATGTCCAAATCTCAAATGCTATAACTAGTTTTTATCCTTTGCTTCTCTTTGGAATGTTTCTTGTGCTACTACTGCCATTTCTTCTCCTTTCTTCAAATTCGCTCTCATTTTGAGAGGGAACATTATGTTCCTTGTCATCCTTACTTCAACAATACATTGTTTGCTTGGTGGTTTATCCATGATGGTGCATATATCATCTTCAAATAAAACATTGTAGCCATTTTGAATGAGCTTCCCAATGCTTAACAAATTACATTTCATACCTGGTACATAATATACATCAGATATGCTCTTCTTTTATCCTTTCTTTGTCAAGACATTTACTATGCCTTTTCATGTGACATAAAACTTACTGTCTGTCCCCAATGTGACTTGAGACTTCACATTTTCATCTAACATAGAAAACATAGCAATCTTTCCAGTCATATGGTTGTTACATCCTGACTCTAGAAACCATAAATCTTCACTCTTTCCCTCAGCCATATTACATGCTAAAAACAATTTATCTTGGTTGATATTTTCTCTATTAAAATTGGCACTGGGTCTATTACCCATGTCATTATGTTTCTTCCTACATTAATTTTCATAATGGCCATACTTGTTACAGTAATGACATTTGACTTGGGATTTATCATACCTTTTTCCATGTGCTTGATTTTGTCCACCTTGCTGGATGTTGCCTTGGCCTTGGTTCTGATTTTGATTGCTTCCCCTTCCTTGAGTATTTGCAGTGATGTTTCTTCCTCCTCTATTTTGGCTTCTGCCTCTACCTTTTCCTCTGTTGTTTCCTCTTCCTTGACCTTTTCCTCTTCCAAACGACATTTGGGTCTTGAACGCATGCTCCAAAGATGAGTTTTCATTTCTACCCAATCTTTGTTCATGTGTCATCAGTGATGCATGAAGTTCATCAACTAAAAAATTTGAGAGATCCTTTGTCTCTTTAATGGTTGTGACTATCACATCAAATCTTGAGGGTAAGCTCCTCAAAAATTTCTCTGCTATCCTTCTTTCTTCAAGTGTTTCTCCATGAGATATTATTTTTGTGACCATCCCAATCACAAGTGTGAATAATGAGTCTATGTTATCAAACTCTTTCATGCAAAGAGTCTCAAAATATCTCCTCAGCAATTGTAGTTTTGTTGTCTTCACCTTATCCATACCTTGATAGGAAATCTGGAGGGTATCCCATGCATCCTTGGACCTCTTAGCTACTGCTATCCTTGGAAACACACTCTCGTGTACTACTTGATACAAATAGAAGAGGGATTTCGAGTACTTCTTCCTATTGCTCTTCAACAAATCCTTCTCTGCATGTGTGAAGGAATTAAAGGCATTTTTATCTGTTGGTTCTTCAAAACCATCTTCAACAAGCTCCCATAAGTCTTGAGAGGCAAACAGGGCTCTCATGGTGATTGCCCAATAATCATAGTTTTTCCCATTGAACTGTGGGAGGTGAGTATTTTCAATACTCATGCTTGTGCTGGCTCCTACCATGGCTAGCACTCTGAACTATGTTCAATATGTTCAAATAAATTGACTGTGTTTTTTTTATAATGAACTAACTGTCTTCAAACAATAACAAAAACTCTGTTTTGAGAAATACCTCAGATTTTAGCTAAGCCTTCACACTGTTGGAGAAACTACTGCAATAAAAAATCATTCCTTCAGCTTCTTCGACACCTTCAAAGAGTCTGGACTAGCTCTAATACCATGTTGGAATTTATGATAATTTCAGAACAACCACTGAGAGAATGATACTCTCCTGAACACATAGATAAATAAAAAATAATGCTTCTGATAAACAGAGATGGCACACAAAATACTTTCTATTCCAAAGACATATAGCAATATTACAAAATGCAGTTCTTCCTCTTCTGGAGGGATTTACAAAATATGTCTAAGACTGCTTCAGCACATAGTGCTTCAAACTTCTCTGTCCTTTTCTAAAATTCACATATAATGCTCACTATTTTTTCTGTTTTTCCTTTTTGGGCACATAATATACACACACAGTCTCCTATTACATTAGCCTTCGGGCTTTTTCATTTACATGGTGCAGCATTAAAAAAATAAAAACAAACTATGGAATATATATATATATATATATATTATAAACTTAAAAGGTTTATAATATATATATATCTTATTACCCGCATATGATTTACAACCAAAGTCAAAGACTTTTGGTCGCGGCATTCAAACAGCAACACAACATAACATTAGAATAAGGTTTGGAAACCTTATATCAACCGCCACATGAATTTAAACAAAAATCTTTAAAACCATTAGACTTTTGATTTCAAACATTGTTAACTCCATTGCATTTGGAATTCACATTCCAAATCCTTGTGGTGTCACCAAGGCCCGAGTCCGTGCGAATGCCATTTGATTGGCTAGCGCTGGGCCTTACCGGATTTCACACCTTTTATGCACCAAAATGCATTGAAAATTCACGTAACAAATTCGGTTTGTGACGTCATCGCATTGTGCGCGGAATACTATAAAATACAATTGATACAAGGATTTCAGGTCCGGATTTGAGGTTTGGCTACCTGTCTCCATTTTTGCGTGATAAAGCGTGATTGGTTGATTGTGGACCATCCTTCGTTGAGCTGGAAAATGGGGTCCACTTCCAATGTGGCCCTATTCAAAATTTAAACAAAAACTGGTGCATACAAAAAACTCTGTTTCCCAAAAACTGTAAGGGCTTTAAACTCGAATGGACAATTCATTAAAATCGAAATTTTGGTGCTATGGTTAGAAACCATGAAAGCAAAATTAGAAGGTGGCTGTTGCAGAGCGGTAAACCATTTCTGCACAACCTCTGCTACAGGTGTACCTGTCTACAGTTGAAATTAACATTTCAACAAATTTGTTAAAGGTTTAACTTAGCTTATATATAATGACTTTTTTCAAGGTTTTTTTTAAACCAAAATATTAAATAGATTTTTTTAAATTTTATTGTAAGTTTTTTGATATCTAAAATTTGAGTGTTCTCTTTCTTTTAGGATGTTGAATCTATTTTAAAAATGTATTTTAAACATAAAAAAAATTTCACATTCTTGCTTGAATTTGTATCATATTTGTATATAAATTAGACTACACCATTGTTAAATTAAAGTATTTAAACAAACAATAGTAAAGTGTAATTAAGATATTTTTTAAAGTAATATATTCATTTAAATAAACTTGTATTTTTATGGAATGTTGATTATATATAAATATTAAAAATTAATTTATATGTTTTTTTTTTTTGTTGTTGTTAGGTAACTTGAGTCATGAGACATATGGATTGATTAGGCACTACCTAAGGGTATCTAAATCATCAAAACCACCATCTATGCTACCCCTGAGAAAAATTAAATACATATTTAAAATATTTATACATAAGCAGTAAAGTATTAATAAATAGTGTTTAAAATACTTTAATATAATGAAGGAGTCTATCTTTAATAAATTGATGTGCATACTACATTATATATATAGAGAGAGAAAGGGAATCTCAAATTAAAAACATTAAAAAAATAATCATATCTTTAGAACAATAAAATCATATCACACCTCAACTTTGGTGATAAAGAGCATATCGAATCATAATACTAGAAATTGTACCGAGAGCTGTAATGTCGAAAGTTCAAGAAACATTTTGATTTCTATAATATGTTCCTATGGTTGTATTCCATTTAGTCTCAACTTCGTTGTCTCTTTCTCTCCTCCCTTGTGGCTATGGATAATTTCATCTCAACTTTGTTTTCTTTGTCTTTATCTGCGTGGAAGGTGAAGAAGAAGTTAAGAGTAAACTCAAAGATATTATGCGAAGAAGAAGTGAAAAGTAAACTTAAAGATATTATGCAGAAAACAAGAATAGGTGTAAGGATTGATCCCTGGAGTGTAAGCATTAGATCATCATAAGTTTGGCCTACTCGATTGGTTGTTCTATGGGATATTGTAGGGTTATGTTACCAGTGAAAATTCAATGGATTATGGGTGTTTATTCATGGTGTATCGTTTGGTGCCCTATAATTGGTTGAAAAAATTCCAATTGGGAGGGATTTTGCGACCCTTATGTCGAGGGGGCTCTCAGATTTATACGTCTAAATAGGCCTCAAAAGGATATGTAGAGGGTTCAAGGTAGTTTCCATGATAGTCTGGGTCTCGCTTTCTATTAGCCACCTATAAAATTTGTTATAGAAAAAGGTGGCTAAGAATTTTTTGAGCCTTCAAAGAACAAATTTTCTTGCTAAAAAGTGTTGGCTCTTGAAGACTCTTGAACGCCTCATGCCTCTATCTCAAAATATTCATTTACTATTTCCATTTTATACTCAGAAATTCTGCTGATTTCATGAGAAAAGACTGCTGAGAAACCATCATTCTCCCCCCTTCTCTCACTCAAAAATAACCTTCATTTGCTCCCCTTTATTCTCCATAAAATTCCTCTATTATCATGATTCCTATTTTTCCATTCATGAAAATGACCTTTACATAGTTGAAACTCATTTTTAAACTATACCGAAACCCCCAAATCCATTGAAAACTCTAAAAAAAATTCATACAAAACAAAGTTTTTTACTAAAGGACTTAAGCCCCCTTGGGCTAAGTTTTAAACCATTTCCCCTCCACATGCCCACACCCTAGAACCAAGCGCTAACCCTATTCGGTGCTTATTGCATCGGAAAGATTCAAGTGCGCAAGTCTTTTGCCATGTTACGAAAGTTCCGATGCGATTAGCATTTGTATTTAAGACCCCCGATCATATTATTTTTTAATATAAACCGTGGGTCCGCCTTCCATGCTTAAAACATTGAAAATCCATTCCCGATCCGTTTTTTCCTTTGTAAATACAAAAACCCATCTATCCAAAGTTTTGATCTAAAAAGCCAAAGTCATGTGTTAATATAAATGGTTAGATTAAAAAGACCCGATCGCGCAATCGCATCGGAAAAATTCAATGGGTTGATTGAAAAGGCCACATCAAAACTCTCGATGCGATTAAGTCCCATATCCATAAGATCCCGGTCCTTTGTTTTCTTTGTAAAATCCAAGCGCAAAGGCCGAAGTCCTTATCGCATCGGAAAAAATTCAATGGGTCGATTGAAAGACCGGGCCCGAAGCTTCAATTGCGATTGGCCCTTGTAATATAAAGCCTCGGACCCATGGTACTCAATACATCCAGAGGCCACGCAATCAGGAGCCAGTCACTTCATATATAAATATTCCACCCCGATCCATAAAATCCTTGGCTTTATTAAAAATTTATGGGTTTTTCATAAAGTATAAGGGTTTCTGCCGGTGCAAAGTTGAAAAGATATTGACCGTTGATCTAAGGCTGATCAATGGCCTGCGCAAAATCGCATCCCAAAGTTTCAATCACATCGCAAAGTTTAAATCGCATACATTTTTTTGTACCCCCGATCGCCCTTCCTTCCGATTCATTTCCCCATCGTTGATCTGATCCTTAGATCAACGGCCAGCGCTCCATCGCATCGGAGTTTTCAATCACATCGCATTTTTCAAATCACTACTTTTATTTTGTTCCCCCTGATCACCCTTCCTTCTGATTCATTTCCCCACCGTTGATCTGATCCTCAGATCAATGGTCCACACTGGATTGCATCGTAACTCTCCATCGGGCGCATTTGTTTATTCACCCCGATCGTCGATCTCCTGATTCAATATTCGCCGTCGATTTCTATGGGTCTAGTCACATCTGACGACTCATATTTATCCCGAGACCCATTTGATATTTAATTCTTTTCTTCCTCTGATAAATGTTTTTAACCTTGTTTCTTAAATTTTTTCGCCATTTCTTTGTAAAGTGACCCCTTCACTTTATCTCCTCCTGATTAAAACCTGATCGTCGATCTCTATAGATCGACAGATCTGACTTATTCTTTCCCTTGCTCTCCTTTTTATAACCTCTTCTACGCAGATCTCCACCGTTAGATGCTACCATCCAACAGCTACACTCCTCCCACGCCTTCCGAAGCAGTTTTTCCAAAAAACACAGGATTTTATAATTTTTGTTTATATTTTGCAGGGATTAATGGTTTTTTCCATTATATTAAAAGGAAATAAAAAGGCCAGGAATGAAGATTCCCATGCCTTCTATTTATCAAAAAAAACCATTCACGGGCTCTATTCCATGTCTCCTCATTGCTTCATGAGGCAGTGATGCCATACGAGCCCAGCATGGCCCTGCACATCAGCAAGACACTGTGTTTTTACAACACAATTTAAAGAGTATTAGTGTTGAATAAAAGCACAACAGAAAATAATATTAAAGACCAATTTGTGGGGATTATGGCTAATATGGTTTATCAAAAGGCCTAAACCCCCAAATTAAAACACAGTCAAAAGAAAATCATAAGTGTTTAACTGACAGAAAGGCCTCCACCCCCTCAATTGAGGCAAATTGATTCCTCAGCTACCATAGGTGCCACCTGTGCCTCAAAGCATTTAAAACAGAGGCCGAAGTTATTGATCAAATAAAGATATTCGCCTCAATGCAGCCAGAGAGTTACTTCTGTGAGGAACTTAATGCAAAAAATATCTGCAGAGTTACTCCAAACATAACACAGAGCCTTAAAGTCAATAAAATATCCCACCAAGTTTAATCTTAAATGAAAAACAATTAATACAGACAGACCATTTGTAAACTTCACCATCAAGCCCCTCAAAAGGCCGAGAAGTCATTACTCTGTATTAATTGCCTTGAGAGATATTTTATCAGATCTCCCTTCCTCATTCTTCTATAAATACCTCTGTAGAAGATAAGAAGTTGTTGGTTGCAGAACTTTGAAATACATCTGAGCATAAACTTCTAACTATAAATAGCGTTCACTGGCCCTTGGAGCTCTGCTTGTAATAGATAAGTTAGGCTGAGATGAGTAGATGAATGCTAAACTCAAGCACTGGACTTAAAGCTGTAACTAGTTTGGAGCATCAATATAAGCTGATTTATGGGATCTTGGTCTATGTTGACGGTGATGTTTTTCTACTTGTAACTTGTTATTTTGTTTCTATTTTCACTGTGTTTCATTTTCTCTTATAAAAAACAACAATGCATAAATTTAGGACCTACTGTATATGAGTCACCTTCTCTGACTGAAAAACTTTATTTATATGTTTTCTTCCAAACTGTGTTATTTGGGAATGATTTAATTTAGTTTAAGCATAGGAATGCTGGCGTTCCCTCGTCTTATTGCCTTAGCTGAATATTATTCTTGAATTTTATGTTCAGTATTAGTTCAGTAGAGATGAACTATGGAAGATATGGCGTGCCCTGGTCCTAGTATCATCCCCAAAGACTGTATGAATGTTTCTCTTGGAATGTGTTAAAAGCTAGCTATTTTAGGAGTAATTTCCAGATCTTAGGCCATTCTGTGTTATCTTTTTGTTGGTCTTGAAAGTAACCAAGTAAAGCAGAGCTAGGAGAGGATTTGTGGTGAGCCCGGCCCGCTAATTTCTACTCCAAAATTTTCCTTCAAGTTTCCCCTTTGTTTTAAAATGTTTTCTATTGAAAGTGTATCAAAGGCTGGCTAGTTTAAAAGTAAATACCAAATCCTAGTTTTATTTCATGTTATTCTTAAGTGTTTGTCAAAGGCTGGCTAGTTTAAAAGTACTTACCAGATCCTGGGCTGCTCTTTGTTCTGCATCTGTTTAATTTTCCTTCTTGTTGTATCATTTCATTCCATAAATTAATCTTCAAAGAGATCCTTAAACATAGATGAATTTCCTGATGGACCACTCTTGCTTCTTGTTGTTCCAATTAAGCCCTATTATGACTCCATAGCCCAATGGAATAAAACCTGCAATTATCTATCTTCCTGGCCAAAGCTTGTTCTCTTTTCTTTCAACTTCTCACCTTTGAAACTCTTTGCACTTAGGAATTTCCACCTCAAATAGTAATCATGCTCAACCATCCAAAAACCAAAACAAACCCTTGGCCTTCATAACTAGCCTAATATTATTACCCCAAACTTCAAAGACAAACCCATATTTGCACTTATTGGAGAGATCCCTCTCCGGATTCAGGAGGGATAGATCCTAGAATCCCAAATTTGGTTGAAATGATGTTTCTCCCTGAGATTATACTTTGCCAGTCTTGCTGATTATAGGGCGCTAACATTTATGGCGACTCCACTAGGGAACTACTTCCCTTAAAATAAATAAAATTTGTGAGTTAAAATTAGACTTTTCAATCACTACCAAGAAATGGTAATAATGATGAAACATGTTTGAATCAGTGACAAACTAGGTAAAACCTAGGATTCTCTTAAGACTTTATCTAACCTTGAAAGATCAGCTGGCTTAGCCATAAGAGTAAACTGTCTTTGTCTCATAACTGTAGCTAAGTTTTGAAACAGAGTTAGGATATTCTTAAAAACCATACAACTGAAAAATAACTCAGAAAAACCTAAAAATATTTCAGACTGGTATCCAATAAACATGGTGGTGCACCATAAAACCTTTTACCTCCTTATGGGCTAAAAAATTCCACTTGGAGACTCCACAATCTTGAACAGAACTTAAGACTCCACTGGGAAGAACCCTTATCATTATAATATCTTTCAAACTCAGTCAGAAGACTGTAGGATTAAAATTATAAAACAGACTAGTTAACCTCTTAAAGATTGTCATATCTGGTTGCACTTTTCCTATTTTATTTGGGTCTGGAAAACACAACATAGTGGCTCCTATAAAGATTCACAATAGAGCCCATCCTGACCCTGATCCACCTGAAGTAGTTGATAACCCAGAAGGTATCCTTAGGAAGTCTACTAAGATTAAATTGTCAATTGTTTTCAGATCACCCTTGAGAGCTAATTCAGTCCCTGAAAATCTTTTAGCTCTACAAAAATCACAAGCTGACTTAGTAAATCCATTTAGAACTAGGTCTCTTGGTGATTTAGATCAGTTAGATTTTGAGTCTTCACTATTATCTCCTGAAACAAGTGAACATCCTGGTAGAAGAGAAACAACACCTCTTGATTTGCATTTCCTTCACAACCTAGGTGTCTCTCATCCAAGATCAACTCAGCAGTCTATTCCTGGTCCATCCACTTTTTCTCACCCTACATCTACTATTCAAACCACTACTCTTCAGCCCACTTTTCCTGTTGTTACTCCACTCCTTGTGAATCCACCCCCACCACATATCATGGCAGCATGGTATGCTCTGTTACTCCTTCCTACACCATTTGTCAATCTTCCACAAGACTATCAGTCCAAAATTCCATTATATGATGCTAGCAATGCTACAAATGCATCACAACATGTGGATAAGATGAATGACTTCTTTGACAGAAATGAAATTGATGATGATTCTATCAAGCTTAGGTTATTTGCTCAGAGCTTAGGGGGAGAAGCAAGAAAATGGTTCAAAGGCCTAGCCCCCCATAGTATTAATGATCTCCAAGCCTTCCATCAAACATTCTTAAACAAATGGGAAGTAAAGAAGAATCCTCTCCAAGTCCTTTTTGATTAAAAGAACCTCCATAGAAACACTGGGGAAAGTGTGCAAGCTTATTGCACTAGATTCAATAGTGTGTATAATGCACTTTTCCAAGAACTAAAACCTCCGCAGGGCTCAGCTTTAAACAAGTTTCTTGAAGGGTTTGACTCTGACATGACCTATCAGCTAAGAGACAGATATTTTGCAATGCTTGAAGATATGAAAAAAGGTGCTCTTTCTGTGGAAGTCAACTTAATGGAGAAGAGAGCAAGAATGAAAACTTAAAAGAGAGTATCTTTTAGAGAGGAATCCACACCTTATACCTCTAACTCAAAGATGGAGAAAATGATGGAGGAAATGATGAAAGAGATGAGCATAATTAAGAGAGCAGAAGCAAGCCAAAACCAAACTGCTCCTAAAAGTATAAATCAGAACCAGAATCAGAATTTTAGAAGGAACCAACCTCCAAACAGACCTAGGGAAGATGATCAGCAGATCACTCCTCCCTTTCATCAAAAATATGTAAGTGAGGTTGAGGAAACAGATGAAATAGCAGAGGAGGATGATATCAACATGCTGGGGATAGACAATGATGACTTTGAGATTATTACTATAGAAAACAAGGTCTATACACACCTTATGATGACAGAAGAGATGATGATGAAAATTATTATCAAGACATGGAAAATGTCATCATAGAATCTAAAAAAGAATATGACCTCAGAAGCAAAACCAGTCAACAAACCCCCAACAACAAAACCTCTGAAAAATCTTCACAAAACAGCACTACAACCAAGCCTAGATTTGTCAAACAAAAGGATAAAAGAGTGGTTGTAAATTATGATACTGGAAAAGAGAAAGGCACTCAAAACAATGAAAAACAGAGTGTAGACATTAGTAGTACTAACACTTTAGATTGTACTCCTGTGAAAACAATTTTGTCAAGTGTAAATAAAACAAATCAGCAAGCTGATATTTTTGATAGAATGACAGCTAATAAGGCTAAAACAAGTTCTTCAAAGAACCAAATTCCCTTCATCCTTGAGCAAAAAAATTCAAAAATCAAAATCTATGTTCCCTTGACTGAGTTAGCTGCCCAACATGTATATAGAACCCAAATTTTGAAGGCTTTAAACGTTGAAGATAATGAGGACACTGTCAATCTTAATGATGATCAACCATAGCTTATTTTTGGTCCTAAGATTCAAGGTATGTATCAAAAGGAACTTGTTCCTCCCTTTTATGTGAGTTTAAATGTTCATGACAAGATTTTACACAATGTTATGCATGACTCCGAGGCTTCTCATAATTTAATGCCTGAAGCCGTGATGGAGAGCCTTGGTCTATAAATCACCAGACCTTATAAAGATCTATACTCCTTTGACTCAAACAGAGTAAAATGTTTAGGATTAATCGAAGACCTCTGTGTTAACTTAGCCCATATTCCAACCAAATGCTTAGTCATGGATATTGTGGTGGCTAATGTTCCCCCCAAATATGGAATGTTGTTATCAAGATCATGGGGGGCTAAGTTACAAGGGACTATGCAAATGGACATGACCTATGTGACTATCCCTGTTTTCAATCATAATAGAAGAGTCTACATGGAGTCTCATATGCAATACACAGTGAAAATTCAAGACAGACCACAAAACTCCCCTTTATACTCTGTAAACATAGGCCTTGATTCATTTATCCTCTTTAATGAAGAAACATTATATGAACAAGTAACTTTAACAGAGTTAATGGCCGATAGAGAGGAAGGGGTAAATACCATAGAACCATCAAAATAATTTGCTGAACCTTTAAACAACAGCAAACCAAATATGGGTCTTGAAATACAAGTCACGTGTCCTTTGCTTTTAAAACTGGACACTAAAGAAAACGTGCCTCCACTTAACGAAAAACCTGAAGAGTAAAAGAAAACACAACTAAGTGCTGACATTCCACAACAATTAGAAAGCACAGTAGTTGAAGAGGATGGTAACTAGGATGAAACTAAGAATAGTCCTCTGTGGAGTATGTATTTTGATGGATCTGCACTAGAACTAATGCTAGTGCAGGTGTCTAGATTTCCAACACTGAAAATAACCACACAGAATGTATTTCCTGTACATTAAACTTTCAGTGTTCCAATAACATAGCGAAGTATGAATCCCTTCTCTTAGGCTTACATCTATTGAAAAGGTTAGGAGTCAGAAGAATTAACATGTATGGGGATTCCTAGTTAGTCATTAGGCTAGTCAACGGGGAGTATAACGCAAATCATCCTAGACTTAGGGCCTACCGAAACGATGTCATGGACCTTTTAAAAACATTCGAGGAGTCCAAATTTATTTTTGTCGCAAGAAAAAGAAATATTGCGGCCCACAATTTAGCCTTTGCAGCTAGAACATGCTTAACGCCATATGAAACAGAAGACTGTACAGCTCAAATAAATTTTAGACCAGCCGTGCCTGATAATGAAAATTATTGGCAGGGGTTTGACAGAGACGAACAAATAGAAGACTTCATGCAATTCAGAAACAAATTTGAACTACATAGTTCGGACTCGAATTATGAGACAAACTGCAGTGAAGAAAATTTCCTTGGTGAAGAAGAACCGTCTCCTGAACTTGCTAATATAACCTGTTATCTAGAAAACTTGAAAGTGAAACAGAAATGAATGTAGAGTTTGAAACAGAGGAGTTAGAAACTCTGCACTCTAAATATGAAAGTTTTCCTAAGGGTTTGGCCCCTTTAGAAGAGTTGTTCGATTTTAACGATGTGGAAAATAAACCAAAACTAGAACCTGTAGAGACTAAAGTGGAAGAGTGTAATATTGGCAGTGAACTTAAGTCGAAAATGATTAAACTGTCCAAGACTTTACCAGCTCACATCAAACTCAAATACATTGAGCTGTTTAGAGAGTTTTCTAATGTTTTTGAATGGAGTTACGAAGATCTTAAATCCTATGACACTGAAATTATACAACACAAAATTCCCCTCAAAGAAAACCGAAAACCATTCAAACAGAAACTGCGCAGGATAAACCCTATTTAGTTACCATTGGTTCAGAAGGAAATCATGAAAATGTATGATGCTAGTATTATTTTCCCTGTTAGATATTCTGAATGGGTATCTAATCTGGTGTCTGTTAGGAAGAAAACTGGAGAGATCAGGCTTTGTATAGACTTTAGAGACTTAAAAAAAGCTTCGTTAAAAGAAAACTACCCTTTACCCAAGATGGATCATATTTTACAAAGGGTGGTAGGGTCTAAAAGAATTTCTTTGCTTGATGGCTATTCAAGATACAATTAGATTTTAGTTCACCCTGCTGATCAATTAAAGACATCCTTTACTACACCATGAGCCACCTTCATATATGTGAAAATGCCCTTTGTCTAATGAATGATGGAGCAACCTTTCAAAGAGCCATGGACATAGCATTCTTGGAAGAGCTGGGTTTCTTCATCATTATATTCCTTGATGATGTCACTGTGTTTTCAAAAAGAGATGAAGAGCACTTAGAACATTTGAGAAATTTTTTCGAGAAATGCAGAAACTTTGGGATATCTTTAAACCCTAAGAAAACACTATTTGGTCTCCAAGAAGGTAAAATTCTTGGGCACATCATTTATGAAGAGGGTATAAAGATAGATCCAAAGAGGATTGAGGCCATATTGCAAATCTCTCATCCTCGAAACATCAAAGAGTTGCAATCTTTCATTGGAAAGATTAACTTTTTGAGAAGGTTCATCCCCAACTTGGCTGAGCTCCTTAGGAATATCACAAACATGTTAAAAAATGAGCAAGGGGTAAAATGGACCTTGGAAGCAAAGAAGTCCTTTGAACTTGTGAAACAAGCATTAACCAAAACACCGGTTCTTATAAGTCCTAATTTTTCAAAAGATTTTTATATTTTTTTCATTTGCATCAGAACATACCATAGCTGCTTTCCTTTTGCAGAAAAATCCACAAGGACAAGAGCAGCCTATTTCATTCTTTAGCAAGGCATTGAGGGATGCCCCTCTGAAGTATAACATCATGGAGAAGCAAGCTTTTTCTTTGGTTAAAGCTTTAAAAGACTTCAGAGTATACATTCTTCACTCACACATCATTGCCTTTGTCCCAAACTTAGTTGTTAAAGACATTCTAACACAGGACCCAGACGGTAAGAGAGGTAAGTGGATTGCTATTATCCTTGAGTATGATTTAGAGATAAAACCCACTAAACTCATCAAAGGCCAAGGTCTAGCTAGATTAATGGTTGAATCAAATTTTGAAGTTCTTGATATTAATATGATTGATGCTTTGGATGAGCAAGAAGAATTCTCAACTCCTATAGTTGAAGATCATTTTATGAATTCTCCTTGGTATGCTGATATTATTTATGTTTAGCTTAATTTAAATACACCTCCTGGTTTGACAAAAACAAAGGTAAGATTCTTAAAGTTAAAAGTTGTAAACTATTGCATTATAGATAGATGTCTTTATTGGAAAAATGCAAGTGGTCTATTGCTTAAATGTTTGCCTGAGTTGGATGCAGAGAAGGTTAAGCACGAATTCCATGAAGGAGAGTGTGGAGGTCATTTATACTAGAAGACAAAAGCCAACAAAATTTTGAGGGCTGGTTTCTACTGGCTTACTCTTTTTTATGATGTGCATAAAATGATCATTGCCTGTCATAAATGTCAACTTTTTGAAGGCAAAAGAAAACTGCTACCCCTACCTCTGCATCCAATCACTGTTGAAGCCCCTTTTCAACAGTGGGGACTTGACTTCATAGCAGAAATCCATCCACCATCTTCTGCCCATCATAGATGTATTCTCACTGCCAGAGACTATTTCACTAAGTGGATAGAAGCCATTCATTGTAGGCAGGCCAATGATTTAGTTATCATAAAATTTATGGAGCGTAATATTATCTCCATATTTGGCTGTCCTACCAAGATTATCACTGATAATGCATTAGCATTTTGATCAAAGAAGATGGTTGAGTTCTGTCATAGATATTAGATAACATTGGGGCATTCCATGGCTTATTATCCCCAGGGTAATGGCCTTGCAGAATCCTCAAATAAAAGTTTAGTGAGCATAATCAAGAAACTGTTGGAGGACAACAAAAAGTCTTGGCACACAAAGCTGGTTCATGCACTTTGGGCTGATAGATTGACTTTGAAGAAATCTATTGGTATGTCACCTTTCCAGCTTGTGTATGGTACTGATGCAATTTTTCCAAACAACCTTGGTGTGCCAGTAATAAATTTGATGCAAGAGTTACAAACTGAAGATAATGACATGATCAGAAAAATAAACCAGACCATTCATCCTCAGCAAACCAAAGAGGAGGTGTGTAACAAAGAATTACATAAACAAGACATCATTAAAAAGCTTTTTGACAAAAGAACCAAGGCCAGCAATTTCAAGATTGGAGACAAAGTTTTAAAATGGAATTAAAGAATGGAAGAAAAGGGAAAGCATGGAAAATTTGACAACTTATGGCTTGGCCCTTACTCTATTCATTCAGCTGCTGGTAATAATGCATTTTTCTTGCAGGAGTTGAATGGAGCAGAATTGTTTAGGGGTCCTGTCAATAGTAGGATGCTTAAGCATTACTTCTCTTGATCAATGTTATGTTTTGAAGCTTTTTTATCTTTTTAATTATAAATATCTCATCCACCATTGCATTCAAAGTTAGAAAAGTCAAAATTACAAAAGCAATAGAAAAGAGAAAAGAGGGCAGATTGTGAAAAACAAGAAAGGTATAGCCCCATACCAAAAAAGAGAAACAAATCTGAAAGTGTGCAAGCTCAAATGCCAGTCGTGAATAACACACTTCTAGTTAGTCAAAATGTCTAAACTTGACTAATTAAATTTAAATTTTTTGCTGATAGGATAGTGAATTTGATTTGCCAAAATGTTTAATCTTGGCTTATCAGTAGATAGTTTATGATAGAAATTAAAGGTTCAAACAAGATCAAAATCTAAACCTAAGGTTTCAAAAAGAAAATGACTCAAATATGCTTCAAATTCTGAGTCAAGAGATGTAAAAATCTGGGTCTAATCAGCTCAAAATCTGAACTAGAGAACAAGGAAGAAACAGCTCAAACAAGAGCCAAAACAGAGCTGTAAGAGGATGAAGGAAGTGCTTTGAATTTTCAGATCTTAAGCCTTCCATTTTGTTTTAAATTTTCTGCAAAATAAATGTCTATGTGCAACTTGTCTTTTATGCCATGGACGAGCTTCAAGTTAGACTATTTAATCCTGACTTGAATGCTTTTAAATTTCTGTTGTAGAATTTAGAGAATAAAATCTTTGGAATCTAAACTTTTGTGATCCATCATATAAATTAGTAGAAACTCTTTCGGTAATAATCACATGCACAAGAACGTGGTTGACGCGTTTCGAACCAACCAGTGTGGTTCATCATCAGGACTATGTGAGAGATCAGATCCAGACATTAAGTATAAATAGATGTAGAAATGGCTCAACTAGCCATTAGGATAACAGGTAGTTTGACTTTTAAAAAAGTAAATATTCCATTATTTATTTAATTTAATAAATTTAATTAATTAATTAATTTATTATTATTTTATTTATTTATAAATTATTTAATATCTATATACAACTAATTAACCAATTAATTAATATAATGGTAAATAATTTAACAAATTGTGGTGTATATATGTGTATTTTCCTTATTAATTATATAATAATCAATTATTAAATATTAAAAATAAAATTAATTATTATTCATATAATTTAATAATAACAAACTACCTATCAAATAATCAAACACTGAGTTTAACAAATAAATAAATAAAAATAAATAATAATTACTAAGAATAATAATAATAATAAATAAATAAATAAATAAAATAAAATAATTAAAATAATAATAATAATAATAATAATAATAATAACAATAACAAATAAATAGATAAACTATATATATATATATATATATATATATATATATATATATATTAAAAATTAAAAAAAATAAAACTAAATAAAAGAAATAAATAAATAATAAAAATATAAAATATAAAATATAAAAATAAAAATAAAAATAAATAAATAATAAACATAATAAAAATAAAAACAAATAAATAAATTAAAAAAAAATCAAGAATATAAGGCAGGAATCCAGCACCTGCTGATATTCCAACCATCATCTTTATTGAGATTAACGGGCCTTTTCTCAATTTCAAGGGCCTCTCTCAACTTACGATGATGAAAATGGTCGATTCTAGCAATGACCTTAGCTTCTTCTATGCAAACATGATGGTTAGTCTTTTCTACATGCTCAGCTAAGGCGGATGAGCGAGATCTTCTATGCTTGATATCAGCCGCATGCTCACAGATCCTTTGATTAATGGACCGACCCGTCTCACCAATGTAAGGAGTCCCACAGGAACAAGGAATGATGTAGACACCTTTTCCATCCCTGGGGTCAATTGGATCTTTAACCGATTTTAGAGAACTACGAATTGTATTAAGGGGCTTGAAATAAGAGGATACTTTATGCTTTTTAAGGATAAATTTATAATTCTAATAACATTATTAGTGGAACGGAAGGCTGACACTGCCACACCATTGAATATTAATATAAAAATAAGTTTAATAATATAAATAATAATAATAATATGAATATTAATAGTAGCTCTAATAATAACAATATGAATACTAATAATAGCTCTAATAATAAAGTTGTTAATCTATCCAGTTTCTCTTTTGACCCCTCTGTTTATAATCTTTTAGAGAAAGGCTTCAATTTTTCCTTAGCCCTTAGGAAAATCCCTATTCATGATATTATTTGTGACATAGAATTTGGTATTAGAGATTTTCCGGATTCCTCCAAGGACATTATTAGACAGGACTGTGCGATGATCTTGAGGAAAGCCAAACCCCCCAAGAGCAACCTAAGTAAGCTCAAATATGAAGCTTTAAAATCTTTAAATAATAATAAGGATATTGTTGTTCTTAAAGCTGACAAAGGTGGTGCAGTTTTCATCCTTAATAAGGAGGATTATAGGAAGAAAATGTTAGATAATTTGGAGAATAGTGGGAGCTACAAAAAACTTGCCAAAAATCCCTTAAAAAAGGTCTCAAAGGCAGTTGCTGATGCTATTAAATCAAATAGCATGGTGAGCTCCTTAAGTAAGAAGTTGATTGGAAGCAACCCCCTTACTCCAAGAATCTATGGTATTCCAAAAATCCATAAGGATGGTGCTCCCCTTCGACCTATTGTTAATACCATTGGAGGTCCGACTTACCTTCTCGCCAAGTTTTTAGCCCTTAAACTTACGCCCCTCGTAAGTCATACTGAATCCTTTGTTAAGGATTCCTACTCTTTCGTTAAGGATTTGAAGGACGTTAAATTGGATATTGATGATAGATTTGTTAGTTTTGATGTTGTTTCGCTTTACACCAATATCCCCATAAATGAGGCTATTGATGTTATTAATCACATTACTGATCCTGACACGGCCCATTTAGTAGAACTTTTCTTAACCTCCACTTTCTTCAGTTTTGAAGGTGAATTTTTTGAGCAAACTTGTGGCGTTTCCATGGGTTCTCCCCTTTCCCCGATAGTTGTGAATCTGTTTATGGAGGACTTTGAATCTAGGGCTCTCTCATCAGCCCTTTTCCAACCTAAGTTATGGAAAAGGTTTTTTGATGATACTTGTGTTGTATGGCCTCATGGCAAGGATAAATTAGATCAATTTTTCATTCATCTTAATAGCCAATCGTTTTCCATAAAATTCACCATGGAACATGAGGTGGATGGTAGCGTTCCTTTCCTTGATGTCCTTATCTCTAGAAATGATGATGGTTCTTTTTCCCATCAAGTTTTTCGTAAGAAAACTCATACTGTGAAATATCTTCATGCTAGCTCCCACCATTTCCCTGCTCAAAAATTAGGCGTCCTTAGCACCTTAGCCACTAGGGCGCTGAGAATCTCTGATGAGTCTCACCTTGAGGGGGAAAAGACCCATTTGTTGAATGTCTTTTGTAATAATGGTTATAGTATGTCGCAGGGCTTCAAAGCTTTCCTTAAAGCGGAAAAAGGTCCTTCTATTAAAAATAAAAATAAAAAAGAGCCTAGTGAATGGTGTGGCAGTGTCAGCCTTCCGTTCATCCAGGGTACCACTGATAAGATTGCTAAGATCCTTAAAAAGCATAAGGTATCCTCTTATTTCATGCCCCTTAATACAATTCGTAGTTCTCTAAAACTGGTTAAAGATCCGATTGACCCCAGAGATGGAAAAGGTGTCTACATCATTCCTTGTTCCTGTGGGACTCCTTAAATTGGCGAGATTGGTCAATCGATTAATCAAAGGATCTGTGAGCATGCTGCTGATATCAAGCACAGAAGATCTCACTCATTCGCCTTAGCTGAGCATGTAGAAAAGACTAACCATCATGTTTGCATAGAAGAAGCTAAGGTCATTGCTAGAATCGACCATTTTCATCATCGTAAGTTGAGAGAGGCCCTTGAAAATGAGAAAAGGCCCGTTGATCTCAATAGACATGACGGTTGGAATATCAGCAGGTGCTAGATTCTTGCCTTATATTCTTGATTTTTTTTTTTTAGTTTATTTATTTGTTTTTATTTTTATTATGTTTATTATTTATTTATTTTTATTTTTTATTTTTTATTTTTATTTTTATTTGTTTATGTATTTTTATTTTTGATATTTATTTATTTATTTTTATTGTTATTTTTATATTTTTGATATTTATTTATTTATTTTTATTTTTATTTTTATATTTTTATTATTTATTTATTTATTTTTATTTTTAAAATTATTATTATGCTTAATAATTATTATTTATTGTTATTTATTTATTTGTTAAACTCAGTGTTTGATTATTTGATAGGTAGTTTGTTATTATTAAATTATATGAATAATAATTAATTTTATTTTTAATATTTAATAACTGATTATTATATAATTAATAAGGAAAATACACATATATACTCCACAATTTGTTAAATTATTTACCATTATATTAATTATTTTTTTAATTAGTTGTATAAATATATTAAAGAATTTATAAATAAATAAAATAATAATAAATAAATAAATTAAATTGATTAAATTAAATAAATAATGGAATATTTACTTTTTTAAAAGTCAAACTAGTCGTTATCCTAACGACTAGTTGAGCCATTTCTACATCTATTTATACTTAATGTTTGGATCTGATCTCTCACATAGTCGTGATGATGAACCACACTGGTTGGTTCGAAACACATCGACCACGTTCTTGTGCATGTGATTATTACCGAAAGAGTTTCTACTAATTTAGAATAAAATCTATTAGATTGTTTAATCTTAACAGATTGATAGAATAGGTAGAGAATCATATGGGCTCAACTGTTTAATCTGAGTCCACGGAGAAATAAGGAGTAGAAATAGATTAGATTTCCTGCTTTCAAAAAGAATAAAATGTTGTGAAAAGAGTTTCCCAATCCAAGTGCACTCTAAATGAAGAAAAAATGCTAGATCAGTAGGATTGGGTAGGTAGAGAGCTTGTTGATAAAAGAACCATTGTTTTTATATATGCTAATATGTTTTAAAAAAGAAGATCATTTAAGCAAAGAAAATTAGCCCAATGGATGAGGCACAGGTCAGCCTCCCAGAGAATGCAAGTCTGAAGTTATTGATGCCTTTAAGAAGGCACCATCCCCAAGTGGAGCCACTGTTAGCCACCTATAAAATTTGTTATAACAAAAGGTGGCTAAGAATTTTTTGAGCCTTCAAAGAAAAAATTTTATTGCTAAAAGGTGTTGTCTCTTGAAGACTCTTCAAGGCCTCATGCCTCTGTCTCAAAATCCTCATTTACTATTTCCATTTTATACTCATAAATTCTGCTGATTTCATGAGAAAAGACTGCTGAGAAACCATCATTTTCCCCCCTTCTCTCACTCAAAACTAACCTTCATTTTCTACCCTTTTTTCTCCATAAAACTCCTCTATTTTCATGATTCCTCTTTTTTCATTCATGAAAATCACCTTTACATAGTTTAAAACTCATTTTTAAACTATACCGAAACCCCCAAATCCATTGAAAACTCTGAAAAAAATTCATAAAAAACAAAGTTTTTTACTAAAGGACTTAAGTCCTCTTGGGCTAAGTTTTAAACCACTTCCCCTCCAAATGCCCACACCCTGGAACCAAGTGCTAACCCTGTTCGGCACTTATCGCATCGGAAAGATTCAAGTGCACAAGTCTTTTGCCATGTTCCGAAAGTTCCGATGCGATTAGCCTTTGTATTTAAGACCCCCGATCATATTATTTTTTCATATAAACTGTGGGCCCGCCTTCCACGCTTAAAAAATTGACAATACATTCCCAATCCGTTTTTTCCTTTGTGAATACAAAAACCCATCTATCCAAAGTTTTGATCTAAAAAGCCAAAGTCACGTGTTAATATAAATGGTTAGATTAAAAGGACTCGATCGCGCAATCGCATCAAAAAAATTCAATGGGTTGATTGAAAAGGCCACATCAAAACTCTCGATGTGATTAATTCCCATATCCATAAGATCTCGGTCCTTTGGTTTCTTTGTAAAAACCAAGCGCAAAGGCCGAAGTCCTTATTGCATCGGAAAAAATTCAATGGGTCGATTGAAAGACTGGGCCTGAAGCTCCAATTGCGATTGGCCCTTTTAATATAAAGCCATGGGCCCATGGTACTCCATACATCCAGAGGCCCCGCAATCGGGTGCCAGTCACTTCATATATAAATATTCCGCCCCGATCCATAAAAACCTTGGTTTTATTAAAAATTTATGGGTTTTTCATAAAGTATAAGGGTTTCCGCTGGTGCAAAGTTGAAAAGATATTGACCATTGATCTAAGGCTAATCAACAGCCCCTGAAAAATCACATCTCAAAGTTTCAATCGCATCGCAAATTTTAAATCGCATACATTTGTTTGTTCCCCCGATCTCCCTTCCTTCCGATTCATTTCCCCACTGTTGATCTGATCCTCGGATCAACGGCCAGCGCTCCATCGCATCGGAGTTTTCAATCGCATCGCATTTTTCAAATCGCTGCTTTTATTTTGTTCCCCCCGATCGCCCTTCCTTCCGATTCATTTCCCCACCGTTGATCTGATCCTCAGATCAACGGTCCCTGCTGCATTGCATCACAACTCTCCATCGGGTGCATTTGTTTGTTCGCCCGATCACCGATCTCCCGATTCAATATCCGCCGTCGATTTATGTGGGTCTAGTCACATCCGACGACTCATATTTATCCCGAGACCCATTTGATATTTAAACCTTTTCTTCCTCCGATAAAGGTTTTTAACCTTGTTTCCTAAAGTTTTTTCGTCATTTCTTTGTAACGTGACCCCTTCGCTTTATCTCCTCCCGATTAAAACCTGATTGTCAATCTTTGCAGATCGACGAATCTGACTTATTCTTTCCCTTGCTCTCCTTTTTCTAACCTCTTCTATGCAGATCTCCACCGTTAGATGCTGCCATCCAATGGCTACGCTCCTCCCACGCCTTTTGAAGCAGTTTTTCCAAAAAACACAAGATTTTATAATTTTTGTTTATATTTTGCTGGGATTAATGGTTTTTTCCATTATATTAAAGGGAAAGCCGAAGGCCGGGAATGCCGATTCCCATGCCTTTGATTTATCAAATGAAACCATTCACGGGCTTTGTTCCATGTCTCATCATTTCTTCATGAGGTAGTGATGCCATACGAGCCCAGTGTGGCCGTGCACATTGGCAAGACACTGTGTTTTTACAACACGATTTAAAGAATATTAGTGTTGAAGACAAGAACAGCAGAAAACAAGATTGAAGATAGATTTGCGGGGATTATGGCTAAGATGGATTATCAAAAGGCCTAATCCCCCAAATTAAAACACATTCAAAAGAAAATCATAAGTGTTTGACTGACAGAAAGGCCTCCACCCCCTCAATTGAGGCAAATTGATTCCTTAGCTACCATAGGTGCCACCTGTGCCTCAAAGAATTCAAAACAGAGGCCGAAGTTATTGATCAAATGAAGATATTTGCCTCAATGCAGCTAGAGAGTTACTTTTGCGAGGAACTTAATGCAAAAAATATCTGCAAAGTTACTCCAAACATAACACAGAGCCTTAAAGTCAGTAAAAGCTCCCACCAAGTTTAATCTTAAATGAAAAAAAGTTAATACAGACAGACCATCTGTAAACTTCTCCATTGAGCCCCTCAAAAGGCCGAGAAGTCATTACTCTATATTAATTACCTTGAGAGATCTTTTATCAGATCTCCCCTCCTCATTCTTCTCTAAATACCTCTGTAGAAGATAAGAAGTTGTTGGTTGCAGAACTTTGAAATACATCTGAGCTTAAACTTCTGATTGTAAATAGTGTTCACTGGCCCTTGGAGCTCTGCTTATGATAGATACGTTAGGCTGAGATGAGTAGATGATTGCTAAACTCAAGCATTGGACTTAAAGCTGTAACTAGTTTGGAGCATCAATACAAGCTGATTTATGGGATCCTGGTCTATGTTGACGGTGATGTTTTTCTACTTGTAACTTGTTATTTTGTTTCTGTTTTAACTGTGTTTCATTTTCTCTTATAAAGAACAACAGTGCATAGAGTTAGGACTGATTGTATATCAGTAACCTTCTCTGACTTAAAATCTTTATTTATATGTTTTCTTCCAAACTGTGTTATTTGGGAATGATTTAATTCATTTTAAGCATAGGAATGTTGGCATTCCCTCGTCTTATTGCCTTAGCTGAATATTATTCTTGAATGTTATGCTTAGTATTAGTTAAGTAGAGATGAACTATGGAAGATATGGTGTGCCCTGGTCTTAGTATTATCCCCAAAGACTGTCTGAATGTTTCTCTTGGAATGTGTTAAAAGCTGGCTAGTTTAGAAGTACTTACCAGATCTTAGGCCATTCTGTGTTATCTTTGTGTTGGTCTTGAAAGTAACCAAGTAAAGCAGAGCTAGGAGAGGATTTGTGGTGAGCCCGACCCGCTAGTTTCTACTCCAAAAGTTGCCTTCAAGTTTCCCCTTTGTTTTAAAATGTTTTCTATTGAAAGTGTATCAAAGGTTGGCTAGTTTAAAAGTACTTACCAGATCCTAGTTTGCTTTCATGTTCTTCTTAAGTGTTTCTCAAAGGTTGGCTAGTTTAAAAGTACTTACCAGATCCTGGGCCGCTCTTTGTTCTACATCTGATTAATTTTCCTTTTTGTTGTATCATTTCATTCCATAAATCAATCTTCAAAGAGATCCTTAGACATAAATGACTTGCCCCATGGACCACTCTTGCCTCTTGCTGTTCCAATTAAACCCTATTATGACTCCATAGCCCAATGGAATAAAACCTGCAATTATCTATCTTCCTGGCCAAAGCTTGTTCTATTTGCTTGCAACTTCTCACCTTTGAAACTCTTTGCACTTAGGACTTTCCACCTCAAACAGTAATCATGCTCAACCATCCAAAAACCAAAACAAACCCTTGGCCTTCATTACTAGCCTAATATTATTACCCCAAAATTCAAAGACAAATCCATCTTTGCACTTATTGGAGAGATCCCTCTCCAGATTCAGGAGGGATAGATCCTAGAATCCCAAAGTTGGTTGAAATGATGTTTCTCCCTGAGATCGGACTTTCCCAATCTTTCTGATTATAGGGAGCTAACAATATCATCTAGCTTCATTGTTTTTTTTTTTAACTTGTTAGTTTCCATTTATTTTATATGTGCACATACACACTAAAAAAATTGAAAGAGCGAGGTGACTGAGCCATCAATTAAAACAAACTCAAACATATCTAAATAAGCCATTAATACAAATTCAAACACCTGACTTAAGATGTTATCTCTATATTCTCAACGCAACTCCTGAATCACATTGATGTCCAGGAAACTAGTCATTTTAGCATGTCTTGCACAAGTGTATTTCATATAAAATAAACTTATACTAGGTGTGACACCCCTAAGTCACGCCATAAAATCTTTATTTTCTCCCACCTAACATAGAGCTACATTTTCCAAGTGTAATTTATCTATATTTCAGTGGTGAGTCACACTTGGCTCAAGCCATAAATATTTATTTTCTCCCAATTAACACAAGGTACATTGTGCCACTGTAATTTATCTATAATTTAGTGATGGTTAATGCAAGATACATTACATTGATAACATTTATAAAGTAGACAATGATGAAGAGTTAAATGAGATACTAACATGTTATATTGGAAAACCTTTTTCTTTCATGGCTAATGAAAATTCTAGATATAGTGCTGTGGCATCCACTCTACCTTGTAGCCGCAAGGTCCTATGTGCACATGGTTCCATGATAATTAAAATAGTAATTCGATGTGATGCAATCAGTCATTTCCACCACTTTACAAAATAAAAACATACATATCCAAGCCCTTGTTCCAAGATCACAGTATTCTGCAATTGTAATGCGAAGAACTTAATGCGGTTTTTCTTTCAATTCATCGGATTCTTCATGCCCTTCATGGAAATAGATGTAATTTGATTGGTGTTCCCATACATGTGATGTTTTGGAGAAGCATGTGTTGTTTAACTCTATAGATAAACACAATTTTAATATTTATATTTATGATCAACCAAGAAAACAAGTCCTAACGACAACAAAAATATTTTCATGGATCAAAATGTTATAATTTTAAAGGCAGGGGAATTTGTTTTCCCCAACATAGAGGGACTTCACATAGAGTTTCAGAACTCACTTTACAGTTGCGGAAACTAAATAATGTGAGTCTTCACTTCAATACAGAGTGGCGGATAATTAAATAATTTTACTCATGGTGAGACAAAGTAAAACAGAGTAATCAAATAATTTTACTCACGATGAAACAAAGTAAAAAAGAGTGGGTAAGAACGATATGTGAAAATTTCCAATTTTCTCCATGATTTTCTCCTTCTTGTCTTTCTTGACTTACATATACCACATTACATCATACTAGACTGTGCTTATTAATTCAAAAAATAAATACCGAAGACATTAATACATGAAAGACACAATTTAATACAAAGGATGAGGGAAGAGGACTTTCTTAATTTTATAGAGGTTGAGTGAAGTAAATAACATAGAAGATTAGATGTTTGGCCATATGCTTTTAATAGCCATGCATTAAATTTATATTTGACTTTTAATTAATTTACTATGTTGCAGAATGGGTAAAATATACTCTCCTCAGAAATTGTCCTTATCTCCAAACTCCATCCACAACCTGCAAAACATTGAGTGAGCTATGGTTGTTGTCAGAAAATTAAACGTGGTGGTTGTGATTAATTTTCCAACACTTCTCCTTTATCGCAATTTATGCCATTGACCTTTCCTAAAAAATCTCTAAGATAAACAAAATTTTCACGTGCCAATGGATTTGTGAAGATGTCTGCAAAATTTTCTTCTAACCTGCAATGCTGCAAGACAATCTCACTGTTATTAACTAATTCTCTTATGAAATAATATTTAGCATCAATTTTCTTAGTCCTCTTATGAAAGACATAATTCTTTGATAGTGCAATTGTTGAACTGCTATCATATAAAATAGTGGTTTATCCATCTTGCTCATGACATAAATCCTGCAACATCCTTCTCATTTAAACTTCTTGACACACTGTTGTTGTTGCAGCGACATATTCAGCTTCTTTTGTTGACAATGACACTATCGGTTGCTTCTTGGAATCCCATGAAATGCCTCCTAAACCCAAATGAAAAACATATCCTTGCATGCTCTTTCTATAATCAATACTTCCTGCCTAATAAATACCAATGTAACCAACCAGGCTAAAATAATATGTTACAGAGTACAAAATTCTATACTTCTTTGTCCCATTGACATACTTTAAAATTATTTTCGCAGCTTTCCAATGTGTCTCTTTGGTTGTCTCCATGAACCTTGACATCAAACTCACTGCATACATTATATCAGGCCTAGTTGTAGTCAAGTACATTAGGCTGCCCACCATGCTTTTATATAATTTCGGATTGAAATTGTTGCTACAATATTCCTTGCTCAACTTCAACCCCATGATAGTTGGGGTTGGTGCTGGCTTGCTGTTCTGCATATTAAACCTCTCTAAAATTTCTACAACATGCTTTCCTTGAGAGATAAAAATTCCATTTTCTATTTTCTTCACTTCTATGTCCAAAAAATATATTAACAACCCCAAGTTAGTCATTTCAAACTCACTTTTCATTAATTATTTGAAATCAGCGATGATAAAATCATCACTCCCTGTAAAAATCAAATCATCTACATACAAAACGACAATAAGAAGCTTACCGTCACTTTCTTTGATGTAGAGATTAGGTTCACTGTCACATTTTTCAAATCCATTGTCCATCAAGTAAGCATCTATCCCACTATACCCTGCACATGGTGTTTGCTTTATCCCATAAAGAGGTTTACGCAACCTACACACCTTGTCTTCTTGGTGTTCTACCTCATAACTAGGAGGTTTCGCAACATGTACCTCCTGTTTTAGCACTCCATTCAAGAACGTTGATTTTACATTCATTTGATACACCTTCCATTTCTGTTGTGTGGTAATCGACAAAACTGTACGTGTTGTCTCCATCCTCGCAAATGGCACAAATGTTTCCACATAGACTCTTCCATGTTGTTGCTTGTAAACTTTGAAAACTAGCCTTGCTTTATGCCTTTCAATCTTGTCGTCAATGCTTCACTTCGTCTTATAGACCCACTTCACTCCAATGAATTATTTTCCTTGCGAAAGTTCCACTAATTCCCATGTGTCATTCTTTTCTATTGCTCCTATTTATTCATTCATTTTTGCAACCCATTTCTCTTCTTTGATTGCATCTTCAAAGTGGATTGGGCCATATACATGACAAAATAATGCAAATAATGAATTCAGATCACCATTGCTATTAGCTTCATCTTGCTCATAAATTTCATTTAAATTTTTGAATTTTGATCTTCTTATGCTTGTTGAAGATGGGCTTGGTGTTGCGCTTGAAGTGTATGGAGTTACGGATCTTTGAGGTGTGCTTGGAGAATAACTTGATTGGTTGCACAATGTTGTCCTATTATTTGTTTGCAGTGTCATATGTTGACTACTTTGTTGAGCTTGTGTAGGTGGAGGAGGAGTCAAAATTGAGGAATTACTCGCTGCGGTCAATTCCTCTTTCTCTTCATGTGACATACATGTCTTCACATTGATTTTCTTCTCTAAAATTCCATCCCATGCTTCCTCTTCTATGTAATGGACATCTCTGATGATTATGAATTTCTTGGTTGATGGATTGTAGAGCTTCTATTCCTTGGATTCATCACTATATCCAACAAATATACATTTCTCCCCCTTACTATCCAACTTCTTCCTTAACTCATCCGAGACATGTGCATAAGCCACACACCCAAACACTCTCATGTGAGTGACATATTGCTTTCTTCCACTTCATGCCTCTTCAGGAACAATATTCATAACAATTTTGGTTGGACACCTATTAACAATATATGTAGCACAAGCAACAACTTCAACCCAATAATCATTTGGAAAATGCTTTGCCTTCAACATACTCCTTGCCATTTCCATGACAGTCCTATTCTTTCTTTCTACAACACCATTTTTATGAGGTGTATACCTTGTTGTAAACTGCTTGTGATTTTGATGCTTCCTGAAAAAACATAGGAAGTCATTTGTGATGTATTCTCCACCTCTGTCAGTCCTCACCACTTTCATGTAATGTCCACTTTACTTCTCAACAAGAACTTTGTAGTGGTGGAAGTGGTCCAACGCTTCACTTTTTTGTTTTAATAATTACACCCATGTCTTCCCTTTGTAGTCATCTATGAAGCTAAAAATATAATGGCTGCGACCAATTGATGGTGTTTGCATTGGTCCACATAAATTTGAATGGAAAATATCCATGGGTGCCTTTTCCCTTATAGGCTTTCCTGTTGGAAATGATTCTCTATGTTGTTTTCCTAAGATGCATCCTTCGCTTAGGATGTACAGTTTTTATATGAGTGGAAATCCCTTCACCATGATTTTCCTATGTAACAAATTCAAACCTCCAAAGTTGAGATGAACAAATATCAAATGCCATAACAAATTTTCATCATTAATTTATGCTTGAAAGTTTTCTTGTGTGACAACTACTACATTTCTTTCATCCTTTTGTGAATTCATTGATAGTTGTGCTTGAGCACCTTCTTACTTCAAATATAATCTTAGCTTGAGAGGAAATGTTCTATTGTTTTTCATATGAAAATTTTCAATCAATTGTCTACTTTCATGATTATCCAAAATTGTACATACATCATTTTTGAAAAATAAATTGTAGCCCTTTTGCATGAGTTGTCCAAAACTTATGAGGCTATGTTTCAAACTAGGGAAAAAATAAACACTTGAAATACACTTCTTCTCTCCTTTCTTTGTTAGAATGTCTACTCTTCATTTTCCCGTGACCGAGACTTTGTTATCAATCCCCAATGTCACTTCATATTTTACACACTCATCTAGACTGAAAAACATTTCTATGTTTCCAGTCATGTGGTTGCTACACCCTGAATCTAAGAACCATACATCTCTTTGTTTTTCTTGTGCTACATTACAAGCTAAAAACATGAAATCATCGTTTTGATTTTCATTTGTGAAATTTCCACTTCCTTTCTTACTTATGTCATATTGCTTTGTTGTACATCAATTTTCATAACGACCACACTTCTTACAATAATGACATTGAACTTGAGGTTTATCATACCTCTGACATTGTGCTTGATTCTAGCTTTAGAATTGACTTGGATTTTTATTGTTTCCCTTTCCACCTGTACTTGAGGGGCTGCTTCTTCCACCTCTGTGTGGGCTTATTCCTCTTCCTCTGTAATTTTATCTTCCTGAACCTCTACCTTGACCAAATGAAACTTGTTTTTTGAATGCATGCTCCAATGAGGAATTTGTTCCTTTGTTAAATATATGTTCATGAGAAATCACTGATACATGAAGCTCATACACTAAAAATTGTAAGAGATCATTTGTCTCTTCTATGGCCACAACTGTAGCATCAAACCTTTTTGGAAGACTTTTTAAAACATACTCAACAATTCACCTTTCATCAAGTGTCTCACGATGAGACCTGATTTGGGTAACCAACCCAATTACATGTGTAAAAAATGAGTCTACATTCTCAAACTCTTTCATAAATATTGTCTAAAAGTATCTTCTCAACATTTGTAATTTTGCTATCTTCACCTACTCCATGCCTTGGTTGGTTGTCTGGACAATATCCCATGCTTGATTGGGCTTCATTACTTATGCAATCCTTGGGAAGATACTTTCATGAACTGATTGAAAGATGTATAAGAGGGATTTGGAGTCCTCCTTTCTGTTATTCCTCAAAAAATCCTTTTCTGCTTGTGTCAAAGCATTGTAGGATACTTCATCTGCTAGTTCTTGGAATCCATCCTCCACCAATTCCCAAATGTCTTGTGAAGAAAATAGAGCCTTCATTTTTATAGCCCAATAGTGATAATTTTTGCCATTAAACTAAGGTATTTGTGGATTAGTCAAGCTTGTTCTTGTTTTTACCATTTTCATTGTGTAAGAAAACTTTCTTACTGTGTAAAAAAATTCTCACTACTAGTGAATATGATCCACAAAAATTTTCATAAAACCTTTTAAGTCCTCAGAAAAGACACTTGTGGTAATGATGTTTTAAACTCGCTTTGATACCATGTTAGAATTTTAAATGCAGGGGAATTATTTTCTGCAACACATAGAGACTTCACATAGAGTTGCGGAAATGACTTTAACGAGGACAACACAATTGCTGAAGTTTACACGGAGTTGGGAAACTCACTTAATCCAACCCACGTAGTTGCGCAAACTAAATAATGGGAGTCTTCATTTCCATACAGAGTGGAATTGATTAAAGTCACAACTATAAAGAAGCAAATATAATCAAATAATGTTACACACAGTGAAGCAGAGTAAAATAGAGTGTTGCAATAAGAAGAGTTTCCAAAACTATATCGAAACTAACCAAAATTTATATGATAACTTCAAATTATGAAATACATTCACATATGGAGGTTGCATATCCTTTACCAGTAAATGAAGACTTCTTACATTCACTAGGGTTGTGGAATAGACAATAAAAACTGTAACTTGTTTTCAGGTGCCCACCAAAAATTTCTCCACCATTTTCTCCTTCTTATCTTTCCAGACTTACATCCACCACATTACATATGACTACACTATGATTTTTAATTCAAAACATAAATACCTAAGACATTAATAGATGACATATACAATTTAATACAAAGGATGGGCTAACATGACTTTCTGAATTTTTCAGACGTTGCGTGAAGTAAATAACACTTGCTAATTAAATGTTTTCCCATATGCTTTTGATAACCATGCATTACATTTCTATTTGACTTTTAATTAATTTACTATGTTATGGAATGGGTAAAATGTACTATGCTAAGAAATTTTCCTGAACTTCATATTCAATTTGCAACTTGCAAAACATTGATTAAGGTATGGTTGTTGTCAGAAAATTAAACACAGTGGTTGTGATTAATTTTCCAAACAAAATACCCCAAAAATAGTAAAGTATTTGTAAGAGCATTTGAGGAATTTGGACGTTACTCTCAGTTTTCCCGATCTACACAATCTTCATGAAATTCATAGTTTCCAAGTGTGAATTCCTGTAGAAAGGAATTAAAAGACAGGCCCGGTGCAACTACTGTTATTTCATATGGCTCCCATACATTTTAAATATAATTTCCCCAATATAGAAGTGATTCCAATGATGGTTTGAAAATGACCAGTAATACTTAATTGTGTTGGATGAGAGATAAGTTTTTTATTTTTTTATTTTTATTTTTTTATATATGTCTTATCACCATTGTAATTCTAGAAGATCAAGAACCCATTTGTCTAATATATCGTATGTAACAGGAATTTCAGTGTCCTGATTGAATTGTACATAGACATATTTGTTGCTGAGAGCAGTCCAACTTGTCCATAACTGCCATTGTCACACCTTGTCTAGTAAATTCCTCAAGTTCAAAATGCCTTTTGCAAATATATTACAAAATCTGAGCCTAGGGCACTAGATACAAGGTGGAGCTTCAGCCGAAAAGCAGACTACCACAACCGTCAGATTGTCAAGTGTATTGCTCCTCAAGGACTCTAAAACAATCTCATGGGAACACTACTGCAGGTAATTTTGCCGCATAATCTCTCTTCGCTCAATGGTGACTATTAAATCGATTGAAATAGCATCCCAAATTCCATCACAACCAATTATAAAAAATACATCTTCCTTTGGAAGATCAGACAGTCAAAATTCGGGTCCTGAACTAAGAGGACTATAAGATCCTTTTGGCAATTTCATGTCCCAATTACCTAATTCTCTAGCAACTGATAAATAATTGTTTACATACCCATCATGCACAAATCCTCCGAAATATTCAATCTACAATGTTTCACTGAGGCAATCATGTGTATGCTCATTTGACATTTCCGCTACTTTTCCCCACCTACACAACATTTCCCGACAGTCCCCAACATTAGCTATAACGAGAGACCTGCAAAATTAAACAAAGATAAGAATTGTGTTTAAAAATTGACAGGTCATTAAATTCAAAGCCATAATATTTTGCACCGACCATAAAAGATGAAGAGATTCAAAAAGAAAACTGCAAACACAATACTAACCTTCCTAAAATTATTGTCGTCAAGACTGTTGTGCCACAAGAATTATCAACATCAGAGTCATCAACCAATGCAATATCACCTACAAGAAAAGCATTCCTTAAAACCTTTTCATCCGCACTTTGAAAATCAACATTTTTTTCCTGAATCTTAGGGAAATGAACATCATTAGTGACAAATTTCGTAGCGTTGTTTCTAACAAAAATGGCTACATTGACACTCCCGTGCCCATCACACACCTGTTTGGAACAAAATATCAACGTTAGAAAGCATAATTTAGTCTTGAAAAATTGGCCCTAAATACGAATATTACAAGGTAGAAATGACTAGGGTATGTTGTGATACCGAGGTGGTGACAACACATGAATTGTTTTCTTGCAATGTTAAAAATAATATAATTTGTATTCATATCAGCTGTGAAGCAATGATAATCTCCAGATATTTTTCAAACAAAATTTAAAAAATACCTAGGCATGGACATTTATATCACATAGATGGTCAGGGTTATCTCATATGTTGTCAACAACTATATTTTTCACTTGGGAAACAGTTCTCGAGACCTAGGCTTAGATAAAATTTCAACAGAAAGGGATAATTACAAGTATAGGGACAACAAAGCAAAGTTATAGTCTATAGTTAGGTATGTTTTTGGATCAAACCAGATTTGGATGTGGGTTAAATTTTTAATCCTACATAGATCCTTTTTGCATTTTATAAGAAGGAATTACTACCGGTTACATAAATATTCCTTCATTCTTCACGGTAGGAAGTGATGGGTGAAAGCTTGCATTTAAAAGCTTTCCATGCATTTCTGTTTTTCAGGAGTAATAAGATTTTCACATATATGTACTCGCTGCTCATTTATATAGTTTGATGTGTTTCAATATACAGTAAAAATTAGATTCTAGTTTTGATAATGAAATAATACTACGACCATTGCCGACTGTTGAAGAATTTTAACATGAACTTCCAGAATTGTTAACAACCATGAATATTTTACTATATTTCCAATTTTTAAAGAACATCTGGACCTAAATTCTAATATTAACCTATAGAGAAAGCACTTACCCCATAAAATACACTTGGGTTTGGTCCCTCAAACATTGTACCAAGATGTTTCGACAAATAATCAATAATCAATACATATGTGCTCATCTTCCATAGACCACATGCGACCAATATTTGTAAAACTGTCATATTGTGTGATTTTCATGAACTACTCCTTTTCATTCTCCACTCTTGCCACTACTTCCTCATTAACCACTGAGACTGTGCATATAAGAATTTCTCCATACTAAGAATTTTATCTCATTCAATATTGTACACTCCACTAGGCTCCCCATGCTTATGCATGGCTTACAAAGCTTGACTGTACTTCAGCAGGGTTTCTTTTTTCTTCATTTAATTCTATAAGGTGTGCACGATTGATCAAAGATGGATTTATTTCAAAATCAAGACAAGCCCATCAGTTATTTTGTGAGGATCCTGGTCCTCAATGCCTTGACCCAACGATATCTGCAATCGCCATTATTCATGTGACAATAACTCTTATGCGTGAATTTACTCTTATTATCTGACCCATTCATCCTTTATTACCTATATGTTACACTATCGGAGCTCCACACAGCGTAAATTTTATTAAAATCATATTACAAAATCATAATATTTTGAAGTGCCTTTCGCCCCTTCCTTCTTAGCCCCTTATCATTGTTCACACCATAAGACATTTTCCTTTGACCACTAGTATAACACTTAGCTGTTGAGTCTGCAAGATCCTACAAGGGGCCTATCTCCCTATCTATTTTTTTCCCGCCCTTGGTTCCTTTAAGCTACCTTGACCAAGCACCAACACATCAACGCCCCACATATCATAAATTTCTCCAAAATTCACTTATTAAGGAGTTCAAAAAAATATTTTCTCCAATATTTTCCATAGAACTTAGATGTTAAGCCTAATTTCTGCTCTATGTTCTTTGGATCTCCCACAACCATGTGCTAGTCCACATAGAAAGCCCCTAGCATTGTAGCCTTTTCAATTTGAAATTATAACAGAATAACGATGTCTCCTTCCTTTGAAATACAGACCTTTGAGATGATGTCATGTTGTGGTCATCATCTCCACATGGTGCCTCCTTAATGGTGACACATGTCACATGAATTTTCCACATTAGGCCACTGAAAATGTTGAATCTAATTTCCACGTGTCCAATGTTCAACCACATCATGATGACATCATCTACCATGTTAGATCCTTAGGATCAATCACCTACTACCATGTCTCCTATTGGAGGAGAGAGAGAGGGTCCATCAATCCTTTGGTTTAGCAATAAAATCCTTTGTAATTCTTATTTTTCGTAATCCTTGGTGCTTTCAAAAGAATTCCATTAATAAAGACTTATGAGGTTCTAACCTACAATATTCCAAGGTCCCGAGGTTCATTCATGCTCAGAGGTTCTGATATGCCATGTTCTCCAAGGTTCTAATATGCCTCCATACTTCTGATATTCCGATATTGGGCCCCGATGTTGTCCTGCTCAGGTATCATATCGAAACTTTTCTTCAAAATAATTATAAAGGAGTTGTAAATTTCTGATATGTTGACGTTCAAAATCTTCTGACCTTCCAACCTCCAATATTTTGATTTTGCCTGGTACGCTGGTTCCAAAATCAACCTACTTCAAAGGAATTCAAGCTCCTTTACTTCTATGATCAATAAATTTTGTTCCCAATGGCCATTTGTGGACTTCCACATACCATTGGAAATATTATTCAAAGCACTTTATAGTGTAGAACGTCTGATGAAAACCTAAATCCCATTTTCTACCTCAAACACAACTGAAAAAATCTCTGCTTCAATGATATTCTAGTTGAAATCAATGCTAGCATACCAACTTCCACAATAAGACAATGTCAATTGTCCAACAATCTCCCCCTTTGGCATTGAGGAAACAACATAAGCCCCCATGCAACTAGGAATGTTCTTCTTTATTGATGTTGTTCTCCGATGCATTAGTAATCTTCTCCCCATTTGCAATCAAAGGTAAAGGATGATCTTGAAAACTCCCCCTAAACCACTATAACCTACTCTTCAATTGATCCCACATGCTGAGTAGATGCCAACACACATTATAATTGGGTCATTTGGTAGGAGGAGTCACAAACCATATATTTTGCGTGATATATTCAGAGAGTTATCTTGTCAAGGGCTTAGTAAATATGTCTGCAAGTTGGTATTTAGTGGCCACATATTTAAGTCGAACAACATTAGCTACAAAATACTCCCTTAAGAAATGGAACTCGATAGGGATCTCCTTGGTCTTTCAGTGCATAACAGGATTCTTAAAGATATTGATGGCACTAGTATTATCACACATGATTGCAATGGGAATAGTCAACTCTACCTTAATTTCGTTCAAGATTTTATTCATCCATAGAATTTGTGACTAACTAGTAGCAACTACAATATACTCTTCTTCAATAGATAATAAATAAATGGAGGCTTGTTTCTTCTTGAACTAGGACACTAAGAAGTTTCCAAAAAATAATGTTTTACTTGAGGTGCTCTTCCTGTCATCAATACTTCCTACCCAATTAGCATCAGTGTAGGCCTTCAACTTAAACTCTTTTCTTTTAGCATACCACATTCCATAATCAACTATTCCTTAAAGATATTTGAAAAACCTTTTGACAACAATGAAATGAATTCATGTGTGAAAGCTTGAAATTTGGCCACAAGACCCATTTCTTACATTATCTATGGTTTCGAAGCTATAAGATAGAACAAGCTTCCTATTAGTTATCTGTACACAGTCTAATTTACCAGTGGTGCCTCATCTTCTTTGCACAATTTTAAGCTTGTAACCATAGATGTGCTAACTGACTTGCTATCTTCTAGCCCAAAATTATTCATAGTTTCTCGTAGGTATTTGGATTGGCAAATAAACTCGCTATTTTGTGACTAATAAATTTTCAATCCCAAGAAGAAATAAACTCTCCGATCATTGACATTGCAAACTCGGTTTTCATATAGTTTGTGAACTATTTTCCCAATTGTTCCAGTTCGTTGCCATAGATTTTTTTGTCCACATACACTACTATAACCATCTTAGATCCATGTTAACGCCATATATATCAAGTGTCGATAGAGATAAAATATCTCCACGTTCAAATATTTTTTTTGAGTGAAAAACTTAAGGAAAGGTTTGTACCTCGAGAGATTTGATCCCTCTTGATACTTGATAGATCTTGGGTGAAGATCGATCTAGCCAAGTTTCAGTCATGTGTGGTTATACAACATGTCTTTAACATATAATTATTTTGATGATTTCAAATATGCTAAATACGTCTAAGATTAATTTGGTCAATTTAACTTTAAATTTTCTTAGTTACCTCATCTTTTTGAGATGAGAGAGACTTTAGTAACTTGAATAATGAAAAATGATGAAATAAAAAATTTAAGTGCAAAGTGACAATGTAACAATGTTGACTGATAGAAAATGTGAATAATAAGAATATAGTGAATTACAAACAATATTCATTTTTATCAATCTAAAACTATTTTCTTCTATTATTCTTATTGCAACATATATTAGTTATTTTCTATTACCATGTTTGAATGCAAAGTTATTAACAGCGTTGAATGGTGGAAAATGGGAATAATAAGAATGTATCCAATTAAAAATAGTTTACATTTTTAACAAGAACACATTTTAGGTAAGTGAACATTTTGTTTAGGATGAAAATTCAAGTATTATATTTATGGTTGAATTACTATAACAAATAAGTCAATTCTCTTCAATTCACATCATGAATAATGCTTATGTGCATACACTAAGACATATTTTATTTGTTTTTGGGGTGAGATAGAGATATAGATGGAGGGGGGGAGAGGGAAGAAGAGAGAGGAAAAGGCATGGATGGAGGAAGATATATATATATATATATATATATATATATATATATATATATATATATATATATATATATATATGGAAAGATAGTACAGAGAGAGAGAGAAGGAGAAGAGAGAGAGAGGCAGTGGAAAAAGGAGGGAGAGAGAGAGATATATATAGATAGAGAAATATTGAGATAGTGTGTATGTTTAGGAGGTGAGATAGAGAGATAAAAAAGGAGAGACAATAGGAGATAGATATATAGATGGAGGGTTCCTACACTGAAATCAATGCAAACTATTAATCTGATTACTTCAAAATTAATGTAAATCATACATCTAGTTGCATCAAATTAGAAATCAACATCTACACTAAAATAAATGCATCTAGTGAAAAAAAATCAAATAGGATTAGAAATCAACATCTACACTAAAATCAACACATCTAGTGCAAAAAATTGAATAGGATTAGATATCAACATTTACACTAAAATAAATACATATAGTGGAAGAAATGAAATAGGATTAGAAATAAATATCTACACTCAAACCAATGCATCCAGTGCAAGCCCCCAGATGCGGGTGCAGTTTTGTGAAGGGATAGCATTTAATTCGTAGGACAGCGTGTGGCAAGGCCACATGGCTGCCTGCAGGAAAGCATTAAGGAGACTCGAGCGCCTTAACTCTCCAGGCCGTCACCCTCTGAGGCATTTATGTCTGTGGGGAAGATGAGGCTGCAAGCTTAGCATAATTCCGCCTTCTGGATTCATGTTTTCGTTCCTCTCCCCCGTGTCTGAGTCTTTGGCTCTACTGCAGCTTTGTTCGACCACCCCCATGCAGAATTGGCCTTCGCCTGTCAACTCTGGTTGCCCTCCTGAAGCAGAGCTTCCCAGCTCACGCACCTCTCTGGGCAAATGCTGTCACCTGGGATGCTACCTGTATTTTCTTCCTGGTTATCACTTCTCCCATAGCCCTTTCTGTCCTTTGCATTTTGCCTCCCCGTCTCAGCTCAATTCGCCTCCTTCCCTGCATTTCAACTCGCTATCTTAGCTCAATTCTACCCGCTCTCATCGATTTCGTGATACAATGCCCAGGCTCAGGCACAGGCTCAGATGTCATCGGGGCAGTACCGGAGCTCAGCCTTCTAGCCGACGCCACTCCCCCACCAACAGTTCTCCAACATCCTCTTCTGAAAGCTCTCATGGCAGATACCCTACCATGCGAAGTGGGTGTGGGTGTGGGCGTGGATGTAGTCTTCCCTCCCACACTTGCAGTGGCTCGGTCTCTCAGTCTCATCCCTGCTCCCATCTTGCTGCCTCAACATATCTCGCCAACTCGTCCACTGCTCATTTTCATTTCCAATGCCAAAATAGTCGGCCCTTAGTCATTGCGACTGTCTCTGTCAACTTCAAGGAAATTTCGAAAATTGGCCCTGAACCTCTCCCTCCTGCGTGCCCAACTAACAAGCAGGATCCCTCGAACCTTGTGCAGCACACTCTAACTAGAGAAAAAGAGACTTCCTTGAAAGCAGACACTGGCAGTTCGAGTCTTCATCAGGAAAAAGGCAAGCAGGAGGGCTATGGCGAAGCAGGAGAAGCAGCAGCGCCAGGAGATGCAGCAACACGCATTTGTCCCATTCCGGATGACGATGATAGCTACTAGTGTAGAATTGAAAAAGATCCCCCCTCTGAAGACTATGGTCTTTAGTGCAGGAAGCTTCATTCAAGTAATTTTTTTCAGCTTTCATTTCATTTTTTTTTCTTTGGGAAGTCATCATTTTTTGGTATTTCAAAACTGAAGTCACAGTTTTTGGTTCTATCAAAGCTAGTTTCCTCTTTCGAGGTAGCTCATATACTTTTCTCAGGCTGGTTTCCCCTTGTGGGTAGCCCATTTTTGTCATTTTGTTGAACTCATGACGCCACTGATGGCCTTAAACTGTATGTACCATATGTTTCAGTAATAGATTTTAGACTTAGAAAAAAAAAAATGCATCCAGTGCAAGCAATAAAATACGAGTATAAATGAACATCTACACTGAAATCAATGCATCTAGTGTAAGGTATTAAATATGATTACAAAGCAACACCTACACTAAAATCAATGCATCTAGGTAAAGCGATCATATAGGATTATAAATCAATATCTACACTAAAACCAATGCATCCACTGCAAGAAATCATATAGGAGTAGAAATCAACATCTACAATGAAATCATTGCATCTCGTATAATGTATTAAATAGGATTAGAAATTGACATATACTCTAAAATAAATGCATCTAGTGCAAGCTAACAAATACGATTAGAAATAAACATCTACATTGAAACCAATGTGTTTAGTTCAAGCAATCAAATAGGAGTAGAAATCAATATCTACACTGAAATAAATGCATCTAGTATAAGGTATTAAATAGAACTAGAAATCAACATCTAAACTGAAATCAATGCATCTAGTGCAAGAAATCAAATAGGATTAGAAATTAAGAACTACACTAAAACCAATAAATCTATTTTAGAGAAAAAAAAAATATTCATGAAATTTTAGATCTAACTTCTATGTTTGTATTTTTCTGTGTGTCTATTTTTTCTTCCCTCTCTCTCCACCTTCCATTCTCTGTCAATCTCCTTACTTATCCCCTTCTCTCTCCCCCCTTCCTTCTCTCCCCCTCCCTCTCTCCCCCATCTCTCTATCTCCACCTCTCCCTCGCTTTCTCTATATTTCTCTTCTTCCCTCTCCCCCTTTCCCATATATATATGTACTTCCCTCCATATCTCCTAATTTGTCTCGCTGTCTCAACCCCACAAACACATATCACTCTCTCTCTCTCTCTCCATATTTATATCTCTTCCTCCCTCCCTTTCTTTGTCTCTCTCTTCTTCCCTCTTGCCTTCTCCATCTATATCTCTATCTCTCTATGACTCTCCTTCTTTATCTCTCTATATCATCTCGCATACATTATCTCTCTCTCCATATATATATATATATATATATATATATATATATATATATATATATCTTTATCTATCCTTCTTCATCTCCCTCTCTATCTATCCCCCCCCATCTCTCTCTCTCTCTCTCTCTCTCTCTCTCTATTTAATACCCCAAGCCCCCAAACATATACACACTCTCTCAATATCTATCTATCTCTCTTTCCCTCTCTCTTCCTCTCCCTCTCTCCCTCCCTTTCTCTCCCTTCCCCTTCTCTCTCCATATATATCTATCTTCCTCCCTCCCTCTCTTTTCCTCTCTCTTCTGCCCTCTCTCCCTGCTCCATCTATATCTTATCTCCCCTTGTATCTCCTTCCCACCCCCAAAACATACACACTCTCTTTCCATATCTATCTCTCTCTCTCTCCCCACTCTTCCTCTCCCTATCTCTCTTCCCTAACTCTCTCTTTCTTCCCCTTGTATCCCCCCCTCTCTCTCTCTCTCTCTCATCGTCTCTCCATCTCTCCCTTATCACTCCCTCTCCTTATCCTCCTTTCTATATTTTTGTATTTCTTCCCCTTAAAACTCCATCTCTTTCTCCTCTCTCGTCCTTTCTCTATCACCTCCCTATTTCTCTCCCCACATCACACACACACTCTACCTCCACCCTCTATTTTTTTCACTATCTCCCTATATCTCTCCTTCTCATTCTCTCCCCCCTCCATATTTAGGTCTCCCTATCTCTCTCTTACCCTTCTTTCCCTATCGTGATCCTCCCCTTTTCTCTCCCTTCCATTGTCTCCTCTCTCTCTCATTCCATCTTAATCTCTCCCTTATCACTCCCTCTCTCTTTCCTCCTTTATCTATAAATTTATTTTTTCTTCCCTCCCTCTCTTTCCCCCTTCAAAATCCATCTCTCTCTCCCCCTCTCTCTCTCCTCTCTCTCTCCCTTTCCTCCCACCTACCTATGTATCCCCCCCCATCACAGTCTCTCTCCACCCTCCAACTGTGTCACTATCTCGATCTCTCTCCCCTTCTCGCTCTCCCTATATCTCCCCCTCTATATATATTTCTACCTATCTATCTCTTCCCCTTCTTTCACTATGTCTAGCCTCTCCCTTTCTCTCACTTCCCTCGTATCCTCTCTCCCTCATTCCATATTAATCTATCCCTCATCACTCCCTCTCTCTCTCCACCTCTACCTCTCAATATCTTTGTTCTTCCTTCCCTCTCTTTCCCCTTTGAATTCCCTCTCTCTCTCCCTCTCTCTCTCCTCCTCTCTTCCCCCTCCTTTCTATCTTCCTTCCTCTCTCTCCCTATCTCTGCCACCTCTATGTCTCTTTCCCCCATACCATTCCTCGTCCATCTCACTCTATATTTTAAATATGATCCCTTTTTATTGTATTTAATAAAGTATCTAAATTAAAAAAAACATACTTGGTTGTAAAATATTAAACATATAGTTTGGATCAATCATGTCAAAGAAAATATAATCATAAAAAATATTGAAAGAATCATGCACTATCTTTCCTCTATCATTGTGAGTCACTTTGTTTACTCTCTTTGCTTGGATCCTTTGTTAAAATGCATCTATCTTGGTTCTTTATAATATTATTTTTATTATATAAATTTCACATATGTATATACAAAAGTATTCTCATTTTTATTTTATTAAAACCTATATTTAATCTCTATAAAAATATTTTTAGTAGTCTTGAGGATGGAGGATTTAGATATACCTCAAAAATAATTATAACCTTTATTCCTTTTTATTTAATTAAAATATGTTATATAATTAAATTAAATAAATTATTTGTAAACTATTTTTATTTTGAAATAGGTTATGGTTTTTGGGGGTGTGGTATTGATAAGCCATGGTATTGTCCCATGGTATTGTAACAGAGTAATTAAAATCCTATATCCATAACATAGTAATGAAAGCATAGATGGCCCAAGGAATTTATAAACCATGGTATTAGCCCATGGTATTATGATTTTATTCCCTCCCTTTCTCTATCTTTCTCTTCCGAGTATTGGCCCATGTTATTGTAAAAACCCTATTTAGAAGTTAATAATATCCACCGTAAATATTCATGATTAAAAATCTTGTTATGTGGTAAATATTAAATTTTTATCCACTTATTAATTAAATTTAAAGATACTTATCCAATTGTTATTTTAATATATATGGTAAAATGGATGTTAATTTATAAGTACCATTTATATGTTATATATTTTAACGTGATATATATATATATATATATATATATATATATATATATATATATATATATATATATTATACTTTATTTTATCTAAAAAATTGTTTGTAGTATCTAAGGCTTACACATCTAACACTTACCCATCTAACGCTCAAACTCATCCATCTAACAATCAGCCATCCACCCCAAACTAGGTTGTAGAGCACCCCTTGGCATAATTAGTAGATGATAATATTCAAAATTTATGTATAGTTTTTGTCTACAGTATCTTTCTTAAATCCCTGTTGCTGAAGGTATCAATCCAGTATTGCATACCAAAATCTAGGAGCCTTGTTTAGTCCATATAAGCCCTTTTTCAATTTACACACAAACCCTTCATTTTAGGTGAGCGTGAACCCTTTTGGCTGCTCAATATAAAATTCTTCTTCTGTATCTTCATCAAGAAATGTAGACTTCACATCCATCTAATATAATTTGATTTTTTAATGACTGGAAAAGGCAAGAAACAATATGATAGCTTCCTGTCTAGCTACTGCTGCAAAGGTTTCCTTGAAACCTACCCCTATGTTTGGGCATACCCTTTGCGGATCAAGCGAGTCTTGTTCCTAATTACTTGACCCTTCTCATTTCGATTTTTTTTTAAAACCCATTTTGTTAATATGACATTTTTCTCTGTGGGTATTTGAACAAGCTCCCAAGTGTCATTCTTCTCAATTTGCTCAATTTATTCGTTCATAAATATCACCCACAACTTATCCTCACTTGCTTGGCTGAGATTTTTCGACTCAACTTGAGATAACAGAGCAATATTTGCACAACTTTGACTGATAACAAATTTCCTTCAGGTCTGCACATGAAGTTTTTTATCTCCAAGAATTTGACTCTTAGGATGTTCTTTCTGTGCATACATGGAAGGTGTTTTGGGCCTTAGAGTTGTGCTCGTTTCCATGTCTTCATCACTTGATTATGTTTCATCTTGATCTGAGGGCCTAATTTCTAAACTCTCTTCTTTCTCTGAGTTCATTTTTCCTTTGGAGGACTAATATTGTGAAGCTATTTCATCCATTACTACAACAATACCATCCTCGACCCTATTTGTCTATTTTTTGTAACACTTGTATCCTTTTCTTCAAGTAGAATACCCGAGTAATATACCATCATCAACGCGAGAGTCAAACTTTCCATGATTTATATCATTTCTTTTGATAAATAATTTTTTCCCAAACACCTTGCAATGCTTAACTGATGTAGGTATTCCCTTCCACAACTCATAAGGATTATCACTATTTGTCTTGAGTTATGCTCTGTTTGATAGGTACACTACTTTTTTTGCTTACCCCAAGAATATGTGAGGTACATCTACTTAATCCATCATATCTCTATTCATTTCCCATAATTTTATGTTCTTTCTCTTAACTACTCAATTTCGTTGTGGATTTCTACCCACAAAATAATGCCTCATTATGCCAAGCTCAAACCTCTCACAACTCCTAGCTTGTTGACTCTTATCAGACTGTAAAAATTCAAATGACCAAGTCTCATGTGCCATAACCGAACTTCACTCAAATTTATCAAATAGGAGCTTGCTCTGGAGTCATTAAACACATATGAATTATTGTGAGTTTTGACTTCCTTTACCACCAACATTCCATTTTATTCATTTCAAATATCACAATATCTAGATCGAAAGGCCACATTAAATCAATTATCAGACATCTAAATTACACTAAGAAAGTAATTATCGATACCTTCTACATACAACAAATTTTTGGAGTTAGTATTTTCATCAAGACTGACTATGCCCTTACCCTTAATTATTGCTGGGGTATTGTTGTCGAAAGTGACATTGTTTCCTTTATCCTTTTATCTTAGCACCATAAATTTTCTCTTATCCCCCACCATATTCTTGGAGCAACTACTATCCACATACCATATGTTTTATTGATTATGTGTTTATATAACAATTCCATATTCCATGTTCTTTCCAGATTTTCGTTTCCATTTCTAGGTATCCTTTAGAAAAGCTAGTTGTCAAGTGTTCTAAGACTTGAACTGGTAATCTAATTGCTTTTTAACTCACTTTCCTTGTGACAAAAATTATTAAATTTTAAATATTCAACATCCATCATTAGGGGAGAGAAGGCACTATGATTTCGAAGAGCAGATTATTAAGATATTCAATTATGATTCTTATTGTATCTAAAATTTAATCTCATTCAAATTTGATCCTTCTAAAATAAAAAACCTTATGTCCAAAGATGTGACATTTATAACAATAACCATAAAATAAATGAGAGTACCTGAAGTTTAGAACTTCATGAGTTTGTGCATGAAGGTATCTCTGTTGTCTGGCTGATTGATTCATTCTCCACTGGTGTAGTTCCTTGGGGTATATGGAGTTATTATTATAGTGATAGGCTCCTCTCTATCTTGCTACCTTTTTTTCTTCAATGCTTCTTCGTTCATACAACTTTTCATCGCTCTGAGGTTCCTCAAATCTAGCGGACCTGAATTTCATCACACATAAAGGATTCCTATGCTTTGGAGTATCCAAGTCTTATTCTGTTTCAAGAATACCTTTCGTTGTTTAGAGTCGGATCTAGCTTTCTTGATCCTTCCGCAAATTTTTCATTTATAACTTTCTTGGTCTTCATTTTTTCAAGATTTGTTTTAAGAGAGACAACCTCTGCCTAAAGACTTTGACAGTTTCCTTCCCATTCATGGATCAAATATTGAAGAAATTATTCCTTTTATTTAGCTTCTTCTAATTGGACTTTCAAGGACAAAATTTCATCTTTACATTTTTTTGAGATCATTTCCTTCTTTACCATAAAAAACTCTTGTTTTAAATGCTTGTTCTCTTCCTCTAGTTTGTCACATGTTCCTTGTTTTACTTCTAGTAGAAAGGCTAAACTATATCTTCTTTTAATGGATTCTTCAAGGTTTTTTTATGTTTGATAAGAAAACTCCTCATTGTCGGAGTTGTAAATAGCTTCTTCAACAGGCCCTTGTATCTGTTCTTTTCGTTGCTTTTTCTTTCTCCTTTCCTTCTTTAACTCATGAAGAGAAATGATGAGTTCCCCTTCAATGTACACTGCTTCTACTTCTTCATATTCCTCTTCAGAGTTTGTAATATTTTTATTCTTGCAATATGATCCAAATTCCATAAGTAAATATTTATTTGAATCTTCTTCTAAAGATTTTTTGCTATCTGACTTTGGTGTTGAATTGTCCTCTTTGGAGTGGAGCCCCTGTTTCTTATAGAAATTCTTCTTCTAATGTTTTTTATATTTGTTTCTAAATTTTTTATCATCTTTCTTTTCTATTTCTTCTATGTAAGGGAACTTGGACAAAAAAATTCCAACTCTTCCACTGTCAAAAAATTTAAATGAAAAATTCCCTTTATATTTTCATGATCCACATTTTAGTTTCCCATAAAATTGAGCCAAATGTATTCAAACTCACAGATGGAGCAATCGTAATGATATTTTTTCTCCTTGGCATTGTTCAAAAATTTGAATGTTGCTTCCTTGGGTTCAAACTTCTCTCTTCCTACTCTCATCTCATAGGCTATGAGAGTACCAAGTAACTGATCCATATTGAGTTTATTTAAATCAACCATTTATTTTATAGTGAAGACTTTGGCAATAAATATCATGGGTAGAGATATTAAGACCTTTTGAAAAATCATATCTTCCTTGAATTCTTCACCAAGTCCTATAACCATATTGGTTACTTCATCAACTCTATGGAAATATTTTGCTACACTTTCTTCTTCACTAATTTTTAAGCTTTCAAACCCCATTATGAAGTTTTAAAGTTTGGACTACTTGAGTGTGTCATATCATTCATGACTCTGATTGAACTTCACCCACACATCCTTGGTAGACTTACAATGCATAACCTTTACGAGTTCAGATTCAGTAAGGTTAAAGAGTGGATTTTTTTTGTTCTAGAGTTATTTCCATTCAATTTTTTACCATTTGCATAAGTGGGAGGGACAACAAGGACATCATAATCTACTATTATAGAGCTCCAAACTTCTACTCCTATAGAAAAAAGATAGGCTTCCATCCTAACTTTCTAGAAGGTATAGCTTGTCTCATTAAAGACTTGTATCTTTCTTGAGTAATAATATTGAATCTCTTGCCTAGACATAATTCCTTATGGATCTACCTTCCAGTGGCTAGAATATTCTTGAAGGAACCTGCGCTCTCATACCAATTGCTAGACTAACTAATTACAGAGAGGGGGGGTGAATTAGTAATAGTGAAGTTATTAAAACTTTTTATGAATAAGTCTTTAATTATTTCCTCTACTGGAAGTTACTTATCAGATCATTCATACACAATATATATGCATAAAATCTTAAGGCATTTACATGTATATAAAATCCATCACATGAGCAACATACAAATTCGAAATGGTATTTTTACATGGAAACCCAAAGGGGAAATAAATCCACCAATTTGTTTGCTTTTATGATGTAAATTAAAAGCACCTACTTAATTACATCAATTTTCTTGTGAGAACCCACTAAAAAGAGGCATCAACCCCCTATAGAAAGCACCTACTTGTCAAGAGGCACCAACCTCTTATGAATGCAAGCCACCACCTGCTCTAGCCATTGTTCTACTTTTCATCCAATTTTCAAACTAAAAATAGGGGAAAATAAATATATAGACAAATACCAATGTGCTTCACTACAGTATCAACTTATTCTCTCGATCCTCTACTATTCCACAGGTTCTCTTGACCTTACACAAAAACAACCTAAGCTCTGCCCTTAACCTTATGGTCTACATGATCTCTGTAGAAAAATTTTGCAGTTAAACACTCGAATCAACTGCTTAGCTATAACACACTTTGCTCCACTCTCTTCTGAAAATCCACATTAATAATGTATTTCCCCACTTTTCTCAATGGAAATATTGGCTTTTTTCGCTCCTACGTTGTATCAATCGCAGACTGGACGATGCTTCCTCTGCTTCCCTTCACTCTGCCATTCGATCTACCTCATTGTACCTTTCCATGGTGCTCCACTTGGTTATTACATCTGACTAGGCCATTTATTCATCATTAGCCACTGAGAATGGGAATTTGAGAATTTCTCCATACTAAGAATTAATTCTCAGTCAGTAATGTACACTCCACCAAGCTCCATGCTTATTCATAGCTCACAAAGCTTGAATGTAATTCAACATGGATTTTGTGTCCTTTATTTAATTATATAAGGTGTGCATGGGAGATCAGAGATGGATTTATTTCAACATCTAGAAAATCCCAACAGTTATTTTATAAGAATCATGTTCCTCGTCACCTTGACCCATAAATATTTGTAATCGGCACTATTCCTACAACGCCAAATTTTCTATGTCAATTTAATCTTAGTTTTTGACCCATTCATCCTTCATTACCTCTTTGATGCACTAATAGATCTCCACACATCATAAATTTATTAAAAATATGTTATGAATTCATAATATTCTAATGTTCCTTTAGCCCCTTATTGTTGTTCACACCATAGGACTGTTTCCAGTGACCGCGAGTATAGAACCTAGGTTTTAATTCTTCAAGCTCCTGTCGGGGGCCTATATCCCTGTGGATTTTGTTTTCCACCCATGTTTCCTTTAAGCTACCTTGAGGAGGTGCCAACACATCAGAGTCCCACATATCATAAATTTCTCCAAAATGCACTTATGAAGGCATTTCAAAAACACTTACCTTTGATATTCTCCATAAAAGTTAGGTGCTAATCCTACTCTTTTCTATTGGTTCTTCGAACCTCCCACAACCATGTGTCGATCCACATTCGAAGCCCCTAACATTGTAACCTTTTCAATTTACAATTAGAACAAATTTATGATGTCTCCTTCCTATGAAATTCTAATCTCCAAGACGACATCATGCTGAGGTCATCATATCCATGTGGCGCTTCCTTAGTGGTGACATCTGTCAGACAAATTTTCCCCATTAGGCCACCGAAAATGGTGAATATGACTTCCATGTGTCCATTGTACAACCACGTCAGGATAACATGATATACCATGTTATTTCTTTAGGGAGAATCATGATCCAGACTTAGAAAAGAATGCAATGGAATAAAAATATACAAATAAACACAAATATGCAATAAAAATAAAACTTCATTTCATTAATATCAAAGAACGAAAATATTCTTACATACAAAATGGAATATAAAGCAGCTCGGGTGATGGTAACTTATCTTTGAGAAGATATGTGGTTGTTACATACCTCTCAGGTGTGTTACAATGAGGTTCAAATACCTATTTATTATTTATAAACAATGGAAAACCCTACACATCCAAAAACATAACCCTAAGAGATGAATCACCTAAATTGTGGGCCTCGTTGGGGTAAACCGGTACATCAACTTCTTAGGATCATAACTTTGATATACCATCTCCGTTTGATGCACATGATACCTCATTAGAAATATATATCCGAGGAATATAAAATTCAACTACAAATGTGAGTCAAATACACATGTTTACCCATTTTCCAAAACAATGTCATTTAGGGCCTCAAAATTGCTTTGGAAGTTCAGGACCCAAAAAAGTGCCAAAAATAGTAAATTGTGCTACAATGAAGGAAATTGAAATACCGAAAGAAACAATGGTGGGGGTCCAAGTGGAATAGGTGGGTGACAACCAATATCAACCTGGATCATTCCTCCCTCCTTAGGAAGAAATGGTCCCAATTTCATTGAATGCCTCCATGAGATTGGGATACTTCTACGTCAATCATGAACCACTTGCCTTGGTGCAAAATTTGGTCAACTTTGACAACCCCATACAGTTGGATCTTCTACTGATGAGTGTTCTTGATTTGCATTTCCAATATTCGATCATTTTTGGCTTGTTCCATGTAGTTATGGTCTAGCTTTGTTGGTGTGAGTTGTTCTGCAATGTTTGATGTGTCGAGTAATGGTGGAAAATATGGCCGAAGGTAGTCCACATTGAAAATTGGGTGCAAGGCAAGGAATGCGGGAATTTTGATCTCAAAATGATTGTCTCTCATAGCCTTGGTGATTATGTAAGGCTCATATCAGAGTGGTTTGAGCTTCCAATGTGCTCTGGTAATATGTTCTTTCTCCAAATACAACCAAACTTTGTCACCAACATGAAACTTCTATGGCACCTGATGTTGATCATGTTGTACTTGGAATAGGTTTCTCCAAGATGTCATGAATGTGATGGTTGAAATGTTAGATAGGGTCAATAAACCTCATTTATTTATCAACCTCGAGTAGTGCATGGGTGGATTCTATCTGTGTCATCGCATGAGGTATGACAACATTAATCAGACAAAATGGTTGAAATAATAAACCCACTTGGAATGGAAAGCGACCAATTGAGTTATGGAGAGATTTTTTATAACTGTGCTACACATAGGGAAGGATCTCATCCCAGTTTTTTTGATGCTCAGAGTTTTACGTGTTGAGTATGTGCATTATCATCCTATTAACAACCTCTATCTAGCCATCCTTCTAGGTATGGAAAGCAGTCGACTTGGTAAGGTTTGTGTCCAATAGTTTCCAGAGGATTTACCAAGATGTGCTAAGGACCCTGCTATCCTGATATGATATAATGGTCTGTGGGATTCCAAAATATACCCACACTTGTTCAAAGAAATTTTTTGGAATTTCCCTCTATTGTGATACTCTTCTTGTGGGCCACCAATATAGCCATATTAGAAAATTTGTCCAGGGAAACAAATTCATAATCATTCCCATGCTTGGTAGAAGGGAGGCCAAACATATAGTCCATAGGGATGGATTCCCAAGTATGGTTGGGAGTAGGAAGAGGAGTGTACATACCTTTCTTCTTCATGGTCTGGTTGGTGATGGTGCAGGAAGTGGAGGATCTGATATATTTCCCAACATCATGTCGAAGTTTCAGCCAATAAAGGTAATTTTGTCTTACAAACAAAATTTTCTCCAGACCAAAGTGTCTTATGACCTAGATGTAGTGCGCCTCTCAAATCAGCTTGGCACGCTCGCTTAAAGGAGAAAATATGTGGCCTAGGTAGCATAATAATTAGACTTGGAGGTGGAAATCATGAATTTTCTTACCATCACTAGCATCTAGTATGTGGAGGTGAACTCTAAATCATTTTTGTATAGTTTTGGCCATTCAGAGGTCTCGTGGCCACAAGCTTTGAGAACATTAGTCAGTGCTACAACTCAGGGTCAACTGAGGAAATATGAAACATGATTGGTGTGTCCCTTTTTGCATTCTTAAATTTCAAGTGGAATTGTTGTAGATATGTAGAACACTTCTGATGGGGATCATTCTCTAACTTCCCTTGTGATTTTATAAAATGGAGAGGTTGGTGATTGGTGTGGATGAGTGTCTCCTTCCCCATAATGTAATTCCTCCATTTTCGACAAGCTTGAACGGTGGAATACATCTCTTTATCATAGGTGGGGTACTTCTTAATTATATCGGAAAGTTTCTCACTATGATAGGCCATTAGACGCCTGTGTTGGGTGAAAACTACACCAATAACATAGTCAGACGTGTCTGTCTCAATTTCAAATGGCTATGATAGGTCTAGGAATATGAGAACTGATATAGAGAAAAGGAAGTGATTTAACTCAGCGAACGCCTTATATTGGGACTCAGACCAGGAAAACTTTTATTTCACTCTTCCCTTCATAATCTGAATCAAAGGAAAATTGATATGGGATAATCCCAATACGAACCTTAATAAAAATTTGCAAGCCCCAAAAAGGTGCAAAGCTATGTTAGAGTGGTAAGGGCTAGCCAATCTCGAATGACTTGGATTTTAATTAGATACACATGCACGCCTCGCTCATCTATGATGTAACCTAGATATTGGACCTAGCTCATGCAAAAGGTGCATTTATCCAAGTTGGCACATAGTTTCTACTGCCACAGGGTTTGAATGATATGCCGAATGTTTTGCAAGCATTATTCCCAACTCGTGCTTTAGATGAGGATGCCATCCAGGTAAAAAACCATGAATAAGTTGGTGAGGGGCCACAATATGTCATCCATTAGCCTCATAAAAGTAGTAGGGGAATTTTTCAACCTTAAGGGAATATACAACCATTCAAAAATGTCGTATTTAGATTTGAAGGTGGTCTTTGATACATATTTGAGCTCTATTGGAGCCTGATGATAGCCAAAATTTAGATCGATCTTGCTAAACCACTTATCCCGCTTGAGTTGGTCCAGTATGTCATCAATTTTTCAAATTGGATCCCTGTTCCTGACAATGATTTGATTTTGTGCCTGATAATAACTAGAGAGCCTCTAGGTCCCATCCTTCTTTTGTACAAGTAAAATCGGGCTCCCACAAGGTAAGGAACTTGGTCAGATGCACCTTCTTTTGAGAAACTCATCATTTTCTCACTTCATCTATTCATTTTAAAAAATGGAGAAAAAATATATTGAATTGTTGGGTAGAAGTGATCTGGGAGTCAAATCGACTGATTGATTGGCCTAAAAGTGCAAGGGTACCCCTGTGGGTGACGAGAATATGTACACGTATTCTTCCATGAACTTATCCACCTGCTTCTGCTACATGGAGGAACCCTTCCCTAGGGCCATGAATGTGGCCATTATGTTCCCCTTACTTTGAGAGAAAATAAAAAATAAAATAAATTATTGGGTTTGGTAGATGATCTTACTGCATTATTTAGAAGAGATAAAAGAGATGGCAGTAGGTGGGAATACCTCCACTATCCTGTATAACTGATTACCCAAATAAATAATAACAATTTCAAGCCTCGACTCATAGAAAACATGATGCTTGCACAAGTATGGTTGGTCTAGTAATACATCACAAACTTCAAGAGGAGCAACATGAAATAATACCTTATATGTAAAGGGCTTGATGTTGTAGGGTAGGAAACACTGGTGGCTGACGAGAATATATTGTCCTTGGTGAAGCCACCTGATGGTGCATGAATGCGAGTGTGGTGTGATCAATAGGTCCAATTACTTCACGACCTCTACTGAAACTAGATTCTCTCGGCTCCCACTATCGATAATGATTAAATTTTGGAAGGATGTTTCTAACAAAGATGGCTACCTCAACACCCTTGTGTCCATCACACAACTATTTGGAAAAAAACATTAGGGTTATAAATCATAATTTAGTCTTGAAAAATTGGCCCTAAATACCAATATTACAATGTAGAAATGACTAGGATATACTGTGATACCAAAAGTTATGATAACATATGAATTTTTTTCTTGCAATGTTAAAAAGAATATACTTTGTATTCATATCAACATTGATGTAATGATAATCTCCATATATCTTTCAAAAAAATTTAAAAAAATACCTCGAGGGATGGACATTTATATCATAGAGATGGTCAGGGTTATCTCAGATGTTGTTAACAATTATATTTTTCACTTGGGAAAGAGTTCTCAAGACTTGGGCTTAGATAAAAGTCCAGCAGAAAGGCATAGTTACAAGTATAGAGACAATAAATTAAAGGTATAGTCTATGATTAGGTCTGTTTTTGGATCAAACCAGATTTGGATCTAGGTTAACTTTGTAAGCCTACATAGATCCTTTTTGTATTCTATGAGAATGCATTGCGATCGGTTACATAAATATTCCTTCATTATTTAGAGTAGGAAGCGATGGGTGAAGGGTTGGGTTAAAATGTTTCCATTCATTTCTGTTTTTCAGGAGTAATAAGAGTTTCACATATATGTACTTGTTGCTAATTTCTACAATTTCATATGTTCCAGTACACAATAAAAATTATATCGTAGTTTTGGTAGCGAAATAAGACTACAATAATTTCTGAATGTTGAATAATTTTAACATTAACTTCGATAATTTCTAACCACCATGAATATTTTACTATATTTTCCATTTTAAAATAAAATATGGACCTAAATTCTAAGCTTAACCTATAGCTAAAGAACTTACCCAATTAAAAGACACATGGTTTTTGTCCCTCAAACATTGTACCAAGATGTTTCGACAAATAATCAATACATGCGTGATCATCTTCCATAGACCGCATGCGACCAATATCTGTAAAGTTGTCAGACTATGTGATTGGCATGAACTACTCCTTTTGATTCTCCACTCTTATATTCCTTCTAACTAGGCAACTCATTCATCATTAACCCCTAAGAATGGGCATATGAGCATTTCTCCATACGAAGAATTAATTCTCATTCAATATTGTACATTGCACAAGGCTCCCCATACTTATGCATGGCTCATAGAGCTTGAATGTACTTGAACATGGTTTATCTTTTCTTCATTTAATTCTATAAGGTGTGCACAAGATATCAGAGATGTATTTCTTTCAACATCGAGACAAGACCATCAGTTCTTTTGTGAGAATCATGGTCCTCAATGCCTTGACCCAGTGATATATTCAATCACCATTATTCATGTGACACCAACTCTTATGTGTGCATTCACTCTTAGTTTCTGACCAATTCATCCTTTATTACCTCTATGCTACATTATTGGAGATCTACACATCGTAAATTTTATTAAAAATATATTAAAAAATCACAATATTTCGAAGTGCCTTTAGCCACTTCCTTCTTAGCCTCTTATCGTTGTTCACACCATAGGACATTTTCCTTTGACCTCTAGTATAACACTTAGGTGTTGAGTCTTCAAGATCCTATCGGGGGCATATCTCCCTATGTTTTTTTTTTCGCCCTTGTTTTATTTAAGCTACCTTGAATAAGAGCCAACACATAAACACCCCACATATCATAAATTTCTCCAAAGCTCACTTATGATGGAGTTCCAAAAACTCTGACCTCCAATATTCACCATAGAACTCAGGTGTTAAGCTTATTTTCTGCTCTTGGTTCTTTGGATCTCCCACAACCATGTGATAGTCCACTTCGAAAGCCCCTAGCATTGTAACCTTTTCAATTTGAAATTAGAAAAAAGTTACGATGTATCCTTCCTTTGAAATACTGACCTTCGAGATGAAGTCATGTTGAGGTCATCATCTCCAGGTGGTGCCTCCATAGTGGTGACACGTGTCACATGAAGTTTCCACATTAGGCCAATAAGAATGATGAATTTGATTGCCAGGTTTCCACTGGCCAACCACATGATGACATCATTTTCCATCTCATATCCTTTGGAAAAATCACCTACTACCCTGTGTACTATTGAAGGAGAAGGAGAGGGTCCCTCAGTTCTTTGGTTTGGTAATAAAATCCTTTGTAATTCTCATTTCTCGTAATCTTCAATGCTTCCAAAAGAATTCCATTAATACCGACTTATGAGGCTCTAAGCTACAATATTCCAAGGTCCCAAGGTTCATTCATGCTCTGAGGTTCCAATATTCCATCTGCTTCAAGGTTCCCATATGCCTTCCTTCTTCTGATATCCTGATATCAAGTCTCGATGTTCTCCTACTCAGGTATCATATCTAAAATTTTCTTCAAAATAATTATAAAGGAGTTGTAAAGTTCTGATATGTTTATGTTCCAAAGATTTTTAAACTCCGACCTCTAATATTCGATTTCTTCGACTACCCTGGTTCCAAAATCATCTTGCTTCAAAGGACTTCAAGCTCCTTTACTTCGACGATCAATAAATTTTCATGCGGATGCAAAATTTCTAGAATTCTACACACCATTGGAAGTCTTATTCAAATAAATTTCCAATCTAGAAGGTATGATGAAGACCTAAATCCCATTTTCTACCTCAATAAAAAAATAAAAAATCTCTGCCTGAATGCTAGTCTAGTTGAAATCAATGCCAGCATACCAACTTGCACAATCAAAAAATGTCAATTGTCTACCAATCTCTCCCTTTGGCACTGATGGAAATAACATAAGCTCCCTCTAAAACCAAGAATTCTCTTCTTCATTGTTGTTTGTCTCTGATGCATCGGTAATATTCTCTCCCTTTTTAACCAAAGGTAAAGGATGCTCTTGAAAACTACCCCTAAACCAGTACAAGCTACTCTTCAATTGATCCCACATGATAAGTAGCTGCCAACACACATTATAATTGAGTCATTTGGGAGGAGGAGTCACAAACCCTATATTTTTCTTAAGATATTCAAAGGGTTCTCTTGTCATGGGATTAGTAAATATGTCTACAATTTCGTATTTAGTGGCCACATATTTAAGTCGAAAAAAATTAGCTACAACCTACTCTCTTAAGAAATGGATCTCGATAGGGATTTCCTTCGTCTTTGAGTGAAGAATGGGATTCTTATAGATACTGATGACACTACTATTATCACACATGATTGGAATGGGATCAGTAAATATACTTTATTTTCCTTTAAGTTTTTCTTCATCCATAGAATTTGTGAGTAACAAGTGGAAACTACAATATACTCTGCTTCAGTAGTTGATAAATAAACGAAGGCTTGTTTCTTGTTTAACTAGGACACTAAGCAGTTTCCCAAAAATAATTTTGCACCTAAGGTGCTCTTCCTGTCATCAGTACTTCTTGCCAAATTAGCATCAGCGGAGGCCTTCAACTTAAAATCTCTGATTTTACAATACCATATTCCATAATCAACTGTTCCTTGAAGATATTTGAAAATCATTTTGACAATGATGAAATGACTTTCATGTGGTAAAGCTTGAAATTTGGCCACAAGAGCCACTGCTTGCAGGATCTGTAGTTTAGAAGTTGATATGTATCTATGCAAGAACGCAATAATATACAGAAATAAACAAAAACATAGAGATGCAGCAGAAATAAAACTTCGTTTCAGTAATATCATATAGACGGAAAATTTTAGGTGCTAATATTCGCAGGTGGGCTAATTTTCTATACCTTTTCCCAAAAAAATATTTTCCAATTTCCATTATTTTCTAAAATTAATTCACCTAAATTTTATAGTATAAAATTATTTTACCTTAAAAATCACCAAGATCTTATATAGAATAATATAATATAATCAAAATTTTACATATTTTTACAAAAATATCATCAAACATTTTAAATTTTTTCTATTCTAGATTACTGATATTCTCTAAGGTTCTAAAATTTCAAATAGATATCCATTCTTAAAATTTTCCCTGATCATATAACAGAAATATGCTTATAGACATAATGGAAATAAACTAGCTAGGGCATTGGTAGGCTTATCTATGTGAAGATATGTGGTGGCTATAGGGCTCTGAATTGTCTTACAATGAGGCACGAAGGCCTATTTATTGTTGAGAAACAATGGAAAACCCTAAACATCCAAAAACCTAACCCTAGGAGATGAAGCACTAAAACTATGGGCCCTGTTTGGGTAAATTGGTACATCAATTTCCCCCGGACGTAACTTTGGCATGTGATCTCTGTTTGGAACGATCAATACCTCGTTAGAAATATCTATCCGAGTAATACAATTTTTGACATGAGAAACATCAAAGAACATTCCATGTTGCTGCCGATTTTCCCAAAAACATCGTCTAGGACCCAAAAAACTGCTAAAAATAGTAAGTTGTGCTGAAACTTAAAAACTAAAAGAAATGATGCTGGGGGTCCAAGTGGAATAGGTGGGTTGCCACAAATATCCACCTAGATCATTATTTCCCCTTTAGGAATAAATGGTCCCCATTATGTTGAGTTCCTCCATGATATGAGGAAAATTATGTTGAACTTGGTATTGGATTTGTCAAAGATGTCATGGACCTGTAGGCGGATGTGTTGGATGTGTTCAATAAATTTGGTTTCTTTCTCAGCCTCCGACAATACATGTTTGGATTATTTCTATGTGTCTGCATGAGGTATGGAAACATTAGGCTACAGAGTGCTTGGGATCAAATCAATGGAATGCTTGACCTGACAGTGTAGAGGAACCTTTGTATTCCTCAATAAATTTTTCCATTTGCGGCTACCGTGCAGGGGAACCATTTTTCATGGTTATGGCCACAATATTGTTCTTTCCATGTGGGTGAATTATAATGAAAATGAATTTCCTAGTTTGAGAAACAATCTTATTGTGTTTTTTTGCAGTGGTCAACGAGATAATAGGAAGTAGTACTACCTTTGGTATCATGTACAATTTATTTCCCAAAGAAATAAAAACAAAATGAGGTCTAGATTCATACACATAATGTCTCTTCCACAAGTATGGTTTTCCCAATAATGCATCAGACACATCAAGAGGAGAAACATCACATAGTACCTCATATGTGAATGGATTGATGTTCTACGGAAGATGTCATTTCTAGCGGACGCCGAGATCTCTTCCTTGGTGAAGCCACCCAATGGTATAAGACTGCAGGTGTGCTATGGTAGGTAGGCTGAGCCGCTTCATGACCTCTGCTGAAATGAGGTTCTTTTGGCTTCCGTTATTGGTAATGAATTGCAGTGGAGAATTATTCACCCACATATGCGAATGAAAGACACGCTCCCCCTCCTCTAGATCCTTGGGATCCTCTCTCTGGAGGTTTGTGGTGACAAAAATGGAACTAGGATCTTCACCAATGAGATCCTTCACTTTTTCATCACCCTTGTCTGGTTCTGACTCAAGATCAGAACATGCATTAGATTCGAGCGCCTTCATTTTTGCCACCAATGACTATTTGGCCCAACACTTGTTTGTGTTGTGAGTAGGGTTGTTATAAAATTCACACCACTTTTCCATGTCCTTCTTTGGATTTGTGGTGTTGTTCTGAGTCGCCTTGATTTAGCTTTGACCCTTGTTTTGTGGTTCAGGGGCAGCTTTACCTAGCTTCAGATTCATAGCTCCAAAGTCTCGATTCTTCTTAAATTTATGCTCGACCTTGGTGGCATAGCGATATGCCATGCAAAGTGAGGTAATATCGAGAAACTCCATTTCCTCCTGAATGTATATGTGCAAACAACTGTAGTACTTAATCACTAACTATCTCTCTGAATATTTAATAGCCAATTTTGTGTGTAGGTTATGGGACAAATTCATTAGTTCGTGCACATCTTGATCCCTTTGTTATCACATCACAGTCCATTGAATGTACTTGTCCTCATAGCTCCCCACGAGGTAATATCGTTCCTTGATGCCATCTAGGAACGAATTCCAAGTATGTGCGGCTGAGAAAAAAGATGGTTCCCTCTCGTCCTTTTTCTCATAGTAGGTTTCCCACCAGTCTTTGACATGGGGGGCAGCTTTTAGGAGTGAAAAAGTGATTTTTCCTCGGTCGAAGAAATCATGGACTAAGAAATACCCTTCTAAAAAATTCAACGACCTATCTATGGCATCTGCATCTATCTGGCCTTCAAATATAGGAATGTTGAAGTTTACTTGTACCTTGAAAGTAGTGGCACCTCTAGAGTGGTTGTTGGACGTAGATGTGCCGTCGGTGGGTAATCGTTGAAGGACCTGGGAAAAGTTGTCCATCATCGTGTTTCTTTGTTTCTTGAGGGCCTCCTTGAGAAATAATTTGATAAGATCTCCTGCTCCCTCATCTTTCCTTTCTTCCTCCATGGGAGGTTGCCAGGGCTTGCAAGGTTGATCATGTAATGGTTCAACCATATCGATCCCTAACGCCTTATAGCCTTACTTCGTTGGGGATATGCAAAAAAAAATAGAGAAAGAGCAGACCGCTCTGATACCACTAATCTAGATTTATGTAGGAACACAATAATATACAGAAATAAAAATAAACACAGATATGCAATGGAAATAAGACTTCATTTCATTAATATCATATAACAAAAATATGCTTATAAGAATAATGGAAATAAACTAGCTAGGGCACTGGTAGGCTCATATTTGAGAAGATATGTGGCGGCTACATGCCTTTGAACTGTCTTAAAATGAGGATCGAATGCCTATTTATTGTTGAGAAACAATAGAAAATCCTAAACATCCAAAAACCTAACCTCAGGAGATGAAGCGCCAAAACTATGGGCCTCATTTGGGTAAATTGGTACATCAACTTCTCAGGGATGTAACTTTGGCATATGATCTTTGTTTGACGTGCTCAATACCTCATTAGAAATATCTATTTGAAGAATACAACTTCCATGTTGCTTCCTATTTTCCCAAAACATGTCTTTTAGGGCCTCAAAATGACTTCAAAAGTTAAAGACTCGAAAAAATACTAAAAATTGTAAGTTGTTCTATAACTGAAAAAATAAAAGACTCGATGGTGGGGGTCCAAACGGAATAGATGGGTGGCCACCAATATCCACCTAGATCAAAGGTTGTGAGTTAAAAAAATACTCCTATCATTGATATGTACTCAATCTGATTTACCATCGGCATCTCATCTTCCTTGCACAATTTTTAGTCTGTAACCATAGATGTGCTAACTGACTTGTTATCTTCCAACCCAAAATAATTCATAGTTTCTTGTAGGTATTTGGATTGGGATATAAACACACTATTTTTTGACTGAAAAATCGGAAATCCCAAGAATAAATGCAACTCTCCGATCATAGACATATCAAACTCTATTCCATAGAGTTTGTGAATTGTTGTCCCAATTGTTCCAGGTCATTGCCAAAGATTATGTCATCCACATAAACTACTACAACCATCCTAGATCCATGTTAACCCCATATATATCAAGTTCCGAGATGGATCAAATATCTCTATGTGCAAACTTATTTTTTGAGTGAAAATTTTGAGGAAAGATTTGCACCTTGAAATATTTGATCCCTCTCGACGCTTGATAGATCCGGGTGAATATGGATCTAGGCTAGTATCATTCGTGTGCAGTCATACAATTTTTTTTGAAAATATAATTTTTTTGATAATTTTAAATATACTAAATATGTCTAAGGCTAATTTTTTCAATTTAACTTTAACTTTTCTTATTTACCTTAGTTTTTTGGGATGAGAGAGATTGTTAGTTACTTGAATGATGAAAAATGATGAAATAAAAAATTTAAGAGAAAAGTGACAATGTAACAATGTTTAATGATAAAAAATGTGAATAATAAGAATATAGTGAATCACAAACAATATTCATTGTGGTCAATTTGAAGCTATATTCTTCTATTATGCTTATTGTCACACCTATTAGTTATTTTCTATTACCATGTTTAAATGTAAAGTGATTAACAGTGTTGAATGGTGGAAAATGGGAATAATAATAATGTACCAAATTAAAAATAGTTTACACTTTTAAGGTGAAGAAATTTCAGGTAAGTGAAAATTTTATTTAGGATGAAAATTAAAGTATTGTATTTATGGTTAAATTATTGTAACAAAGAAGTGAATTCTCGTTAATTCACGTCATGAATAATGGCTATGTGCGTACACTTATAGAGAGTTTATATGTTTTTGGGGTGAGATAGAGATATATATGGAGAGGGGATAGGGAAGAAGAGAGAGGCAAACAAATGGATGGAGGAAGATATATATATATATATATATATATATATATATATATATATATGGAAAGAGAAGTGTTAGAGAGAGAGAAGGAGAAGGGAGATAAAGCAAGTAGAAAAAGGAGGGAGAGAGAGACAAATAGATAGATATGGAGAGAGAAGTGTTAGAGAGGGAGAAGGGGAAAAAGAGAGAGGGAGTGGAAAAGGGAGGGAGAGATAGATAGTTATATAGATATGGAGATAGAGTGTGCATGTTTAGGGGGTGAGAAAGAGAGACAATGGGAGATAGATATATAGATGGAGGGGTCAGAGATGTGCCTACACTGAAATCAATGAACACTATTAATATACTTAATTTGAAATTAATGTATATCATACATATAGTTGCATCAAATTAGAAATAGAAATCTACACTGAAATCAATGGATCTAGTGCAAGGAATCAAATAGGATTAGCAATCAACCTCTACACTAAAATAAATGCATCTAGTGCAAACAATCGAGTAGGATTAGAAATCAACATCTACACTAAAATAAACACATATACTGCAAGCAATCATATAGGAATAGAAATCAATATCTACACTAAAACCAATGCATCCAGTGAAAAAAATCAAATAGGACTCGTAGAAATTGACATCTACACTGAAATCAATGTGTCTAGTGTAAGGTATTAAATAGGATTAGAAATCAACAGCTACAGTGAAATCAATGCATATAGTGAAAGTGACCATATAGGATTATAAATCAATATCTACAATAAAACCAATGCATCCAGTGCAAGAAATCATATAGGAGTAAAAATCAATATCTACACTGAAATCAATGTGTCTAATATAAGGTATTAAATAGGATTAGAAATTGACATATACACTAACTTAAATGCATATAGTGCAAGATATCAAATACAATTAGAAATAAATATCTACATTGAAACCTATGTGTCCAATACAATGAAAATACCCTCTAGTGGATTTTTTGAGGAATCCCTTATAGACATATCCCATATATCCGTTTGTAGCAGAGGTCACTCGAGGAGGTTTGTGGGTGGAAGTTTTTGCTGATTTTTTTTTTGCGGTGCATTTCTAATCATAAAATGCACTGATGTGTACTACCAATTAGCACATCGAGACACCGTGCTCTCCGTGCAAACCGACCTAGTGCATATAACTACTCTAGCACACCAGTGCTCTAAGTAAAAAAATGCCCCGTGCATCTCCGTAATCCAGCATGCCGTAATGATGTGCGGTGTGCCATTGATTAAACCACTTGGTGCATCTCAAAGTTGAGCACATCGAAAAAGGGTTAATTTAAAAAACATTACCAGACATAAAAACCTCATTTTTGATTGTTCAGTGCTCTAGAACTCTCAAGCACTAGTGTGAGTTTGTCTTCTCTGAGGTGCCCTGCCATCGGTGCTCCCATTGCTCGCATTGTTGCCATCTATTGCTCACTGTATGGAGTTCAATTTTTTGAAAATGATGGGGAAATTTGTTTTTTTTTTAATTCCTTAGAAAAGATGCCTCCTCAACGTGAAAATGTACAGGTAACATACTTGTTTCTCAATAGCTAAACCTTTTAGCATATTAAATTTCAAATTCACTTAAAATTAACCATTTTTTAAAATATTTTTTTCTATGCAGTGCGTTCAAGCCCTTAGGCTTGCACCGTTCGCAGTGCTACCTGAAAATTTATAGGCCGCACCATGAATGGTGTTAACAAAAACTGTACCGGGTACTGGTGCAGTACCAAGAAAATGTGATGGCAGTGTGGGTGTAGGCGTTAAGGAGAGCTGCTCAAATTTTGTTAAAATGTTTTCTAATTCAGGAGGAATTAGTTCCTGATCTTTGTTTCCACTCTCGGTCATCAGACTTTACTAAATTTGTTTGATAAAACTAATAAAATGATGTGTGGAAGCAAAAGTCCTCTTTACCATTCAGAAACATTATAATGCAATTTAACCAATGTTTCAATCCTTTACAAATGTAATAGTTTACTTTTACACAATGTTTAAAAAAACCTTCAGAATTGGGTTTTCGGATCTCAAAAAATTTAATAAAATTCTATTGTAGTAGCCCATTGGGTCCATACCTTTGTTTAAACCCCATGTAACTCCCGAAACGAACACCGACGGATCTCCAACACAAATGATCGAATGGCTATAGCATTCAATCAACCCCGGTGACTTATCCAACCAAAGTCATGCAAAATTGGAGATTTTAACACTGTGACATGTCATGTTTTTATTCGATCGCGTTCAAATAGAACAAAACTGCTCGCATGCCAAAAGCGGTACGAAAACAATGACCGGTTTCTCAAAAACCACTTAACCTACAAATTTTCATTTTTCGGTCGTGTTTGACATGGATTTTCACTAGTTTATCTTCTAACTTCACTCCTCTGGAAACCTCCTTTTCCGCTCTGTGGCTCAACAAATATAATCGATTATCGATTTCCGATCTCAAGCAAGAAACCAAAATTCCTTCCATTTTATCTGAATCCTTTACATAGAAGTTAATTACATGTAAATTCTTCTTCGCGCAGAAGCTAATCACTCTCAATTTCTACGCAGAAAAACATAAATCTAATGAATTCTAAGAGATGAAACCCTTTTGGAATTTTCCAAGTATACAACAGATAGTGAAATTATATAGTTTTTATTAAATCAGAGGCAAAACCTTCTCAATCCATTTGTCTACCATCCAAATTTGATTTCTTTCTTCTCAGAGGTTACATTTATAGTTTTTTTACATAACAGTTGACCTCCTCTTAAGGATCGAATTGTTCTAATTTAGATAAAATTCTAAGTACATAATATCTTCCCTAAATCTATCAATTGAAAGCTAAATATGCTGAATCAAATCTAAAAATGTTCAATCTTCCTAAATACTAGTTCAACCCTATCTAATAAAACTATAAATTGACAACTAAAGGTACCAACACCTTTGCTTGTAACCTTTATTTTGGATTTTTGGAATAATTAATGAAGCCTTTTGTTGCTAAGCCTCTTGCTCTTGCATCAAACTCCTGAGAACAAAAATATTCATGGGCTCCTGTCCATGAGCTCCTCCACAGAACTACCCAATTTCTGCAGCATGGTTTCTATCATCCAGGTAGCATCCTCAATTGGATGATCCCTCCACTTGATCAAGTATTGAAAATTACTCCTCTCTCTATTCTTCTTAAAAACATTCTTGTCTAAGATCCTCTCTGGCTGTAATGTCTTTGCTGTGGGTACCTGTTTTACCCAGTCAATCTGTTCTTAGTCTTCTGGTCTGTCATCTGTGCCACTATCTTCATATCTGTACAAATCAACAACATTGAATATTGGAGATATTCCAATATCAGATGGTAATTCAATTTCATAAGCATTTGCAGGAAACTTTCTCAATATCCTGCATGGTCCTATCTTTCTGAATTTTAACTTGTTATACTTCCTCTTTGGAAATATTTCTTTTCTTAAGTGTGCTAAAATCAAATCACCAACTTCAAAATTAGGTTCACTTTTTCTCAAATCTGCTCTATTTTTGTACTTGATGCTGCTGTCTTGTAGCTGTTGCTTTACCTGTTCATGTATTGCTTGAAGTTCTGAAGCAAACTCCTCTCCTTTAGCACTTCTCATTTCTGCTTTTCCCAAGTTCCTTAATTTAGATACTCCTCTTGGGTGCATTCCATAAACTATATGGAATGGAATCTGCCCTGTACTTTTGTTAGGTGAATCATTATATGCATACTCTGCCTCTGGTAAAATATGATCCCACTGTTTAGGATGTTCTCCTGCAAGTATTCTCAAAATATTACCCAAACTCCTGTTCACTACTTCAGTCTTCCCATTAGTCTGAGGTTGATAAGCTGAGCTGAAACTTAGTTTAGTACCAAGCTTCTTCCACAATGTCCTCAAAAATTGACCAACAAATTTGGTGTCTCTATCAGAGACAACACTTTTACGTAACCCATGTAATCTGACAATCTCCTTGAAAAATAAATTGGCAACATGAGTAGCATCACTGGTTTTATAACATGGAATAAAATGTGCCATTTTTGAAAATCTATCAACTAAAACATAAATTGCATCATTCCCTCTCTGTGTCTTAGGAAACCCTAAAACAGAATCCATACTTACCATATCCCAAGGTCTGTCTGGAATAGGTAATGGAATGTACAAACCTGCATTTTGACTTTTCCCTTTTGCATATTGACAAATTTTACAATTCTTCACATACTTTTCTACTTCAGATATTATCTTTGGCCAAAAATAAAAATGACTTAGTTGCTCATAAGTCTTATCAACACTAAAATATCCAGCAAGTCCAGCACTATTTTTCTCCCTGATTAAATTTTCTCTCATAGAACAATTTGGTATGCACAACTGATTTATTTTATACAATAAACCCTCTTGCAAGAAATAATCTAACCACTGACTTCTGTCTATCAAAACATGATTACAACATGCTTCAAATGCTTCTTTAAAATCCAAATCTGTCTTATAGAGTTCTTTAAGAAAATCAAAACCTAACACTTGAATTTGACTTTCTTGAACAAGAATGCTTTTTCTACTCAAGGCACGAGCTACCTTGTTTACTTAACCACTTATATGCTTCAATACAAAGTTAAAAATTTGAAGATATTCGACCCATTTTGCATGTTTTTGATTCAACTTAGGCTATTGCATAATATACTATAAAGCATGATTATCTGAATATAGCACAAATTCTTTAGAAATTAAATAATGCTTCCACTTCTTCAATGATTGTACAATTTCATAAAATTCCTTGTCATAAGAAGAGTACTTCCTCCTTGTCTCATTCAGATTCTCACTGAAATATGCTACAGGTCTATCTTCTTGACTCAATATAGCTCCAATACTTCCCCACTGGCATTACATTTCACTTGAAAAGGTTTATTAAAATTAGGCAAAACTAAGATAGGTTTCTCAGTTATTTTTTGCTTCAAGCACTGAAAATTCCTTTCAGCTTCAGCAGTCCACTTGAATGGTTGTTTGTCATTCTTTATTGTTTCAATGATAGGTGCATTGATCTTACTAAAAATTCCTTATGAATTTTCTATAAAAAATAGCAAGACCATGAAAAATTCTTACCTCAAAAACACTTTCAGGTGAAGGCCACTCCACAATTTCCTTTATCTTCTTTGGATCCATTTTTAATCCTTCAGCAGGAACAACAAAACCTAGATATACCAATTCTTCTTTCATGAATGAAAATTTATTTAAATTTACCAGTAACTTCTCTTGATGTAACTTCCTTAATACATAATTAAGATGTCTTAGGTGTTCTTCCTTTTTTTTGTTGTAAATTAATATATCATCCAGATATACTATTGCAAATTTACCAATAAATTCCTTCAATACTTCATTCATAAGCCTCATAAATGTGCTAGGTGAATTTGATAAACAAAAAGGAATTACCATCCATTCATACAATCCCTCATTTGTTTTAAAATTTGTTTTCCATTCATCTCCTTCCCTTATTCTAATTTGATGATACCCACTTTTCAAATCTAGTTTTGAAAAATATCTTGCTCCACTCAAACAATCCATCAAATCTTTAATTCTAGGTAAAGGAAATCTATACATGATTGTTATTTTTTTAATTGCTTTTGAATCACTGCACATTATCCAACCTCCATCTTTCTTCGGAATTAATACTATAGGTACTACACAAGGACTCAAACTTTCTCTAATCAAACCTTTGTCAATCAATTCCTGCACTTTCTTTCTGATTTCTTCATTTTCTGTAGGAGTCATTCTGTACGCTGCTTTGTTTGGAAAATTTGATCCTGGAATCAAATATATCTAATGGTTTATTCTTCTTACAGGTGGTAATTGATCAGGCAAATCATCCACAATAATATCGCAATAGTTCTCCAACATTTCTTGAATTTCAATTGGCAAATCAGAAATTTTAGTAGAAGTAAATACTACCTTAGGTTTGCAAACTAAAGCAAAATTTACCTCATCATCTTCAATCTATTGCAAGTATTTTTTTCCACTCAAAATAAAGCCTTTGGATCATACTTTTTACTTGATGCACCTTCTTCTTCCATAGGTAACAATGTTTGATTCATACCATCTTTAAAAAACTTGTAAGTGTTTCTCTTTCCATCATGTACTACTGCTCTATCATACTGCCAAGGTCTACCCAGCAATATGTGACACACATCCATAGGCATCACATGGCACATGATTTTATCTTTGTAACTTCCCATTTTCAATTCTATTTCACATTGTTCCTTTATTATCACTTGATGTCCCTTTTGAAGCCATGACACCTTGTAGGGTGTTGGATGTTCCCTTGTCTTCAATTTCAAATTTTCTATCACCTCTGTAGAGACCAAATTATCTCTACTGCCACTATCAATTACCAATTGACAGCATTTACCTTAAAATTTGCACACACTTCTGAAAAAATTATTTCTATGTGTTGGTTCAACAACTTCCTTTGTTTGTTTTAACAAAACCTTGTTAACCACCAAAAATTCTCCTTTCTCTGTCACAATTTCTTTCTCTGTTACAGGCAACTTTGCTGCTTCTTCTTCAGTCTAAGCAACAATTTCATTTCTCTGGTTTGTCCCCACATTCTCTGGACACTCATAGGCTCTATGTCCTAATTTGTTACATCTGTAACGTCTGACTTCTCTTCCTCTGTTTCTGCCTCCTCTTCCACTGTAAGGACTCCTTTTGCCACTTGTATCACCTTATGTGGGTGCGTACTGAGGTGAGCTGCTTCTAGCTCCATCTCTTGGTGTTTAAAATCTCCCTCTACCACCTTGACTTCCTCTTTCTCAGAAAGTACCTCTTCCTTTGGCAGATTTCTTCCTTATGTTTTTTTCTTCAGCTTTTGAGGCCATCTGGTAAGCCTCTTCTACTATATTAGGAGACTTATATACTTATCTCATATTGAATCTCCATTCTAAGACCATTTATGTACCTGGCAATCTTCTCTGCTGTATCTTGAATTTTTCTTGATCTTATACTCACTTTGTAAAATTATTCTGTTTACTCTTTTACTACCATTAATCTCTGTCTAAGATTCTGCATTTTTCTAAATAATGAAAGTTGATAATCACTAGGCAAAAATTTACCTCTCAACTTTGCTACCATTCTGTTCCAATTCTTGATTATCTGCTTACCAACTCTCCTTCTTTCTACTTGCACTCCATCCCACCAAAGTGTTGCATGTCCTTTCAACCTTGTGACAACAAAATTAACTCTCTTTTCTTCACCCATCTCTTCATAATCAAAGCATTTATTCATTTGATTGATCCAGTCTATCAACTCTTCTGGATTCAATCCTCCTACAAAAGCTAATACTTCAAGTCTAGGTTTGGATGTAGATACTAAAATTGATTCAAAGAATTTCATCTCAGGAGTAAGCTCATCATTTCCTTGTTCCTCTTCTTCACCTTCAGGTTCACTGACATCTTCAAGATCTCTCCATTTTCCAATTTCCATTGCTTCCAATCTGGCTTGAATTTGCTGCATAGTTTCTAATACTTCAGCATTTGCAACTGGTCTACCTCTTCTTCTACCACCACCACCTCTACCAATTCTGATAGCCATGCTAGGTTTCTTTTTCTGACTTTTGGAAGCTTGTTCAATGTCTGAAAAATGCTCTGAAGACTTCTCTGATACCAAAAATGATGGTAGTGTGGGCGGAGGCGTTAAGGAGAGCTTTTCAAATTTTGTTAAAATGTTTTCTAATTTGGGAGGAATTAGTTCTTGATCTTTGCTTCCACTCTCGGTCATCAAACTTTATTAAATTTTTTGATAAAACTAATAAAATGATATGCAGAAGCAAAAGTCCTCTTTACCCTTCGGAAACATTATAATGCAATTTATCCAATGTTTCAATGCTTCGGAAATGTAATAGTTTACTCTTACAAAATTGAAAAAAAAATCTTCGGAATTGGGTTTTCGGATCTCAAACAATTTAATAAAATTCTATTGCAGTAGCCCATCGGGTCCAAATTTTGTTTTAAACCCCGTGTAACTCCCGATGCAAACATCGTCAGATCTCCAACACAAATGATTGAATGGATATCACGTTCAATCAACTTCGGTGACTTATCCAACCAAAGTCACGTGAAATTGGCAGTTTTAACACTGTGACGTGTCATGTTTTTATTCGATCGCGTTCAAATAGAACAAAACCGCTTGCATGCTAAAAGAGGTGCGAAAAAAGTGAACGATTTATCAAAAACCACTTAACCTGCAAATTTTCATTTTTCGGTCGCGTTTGACACAGATTTGCGCAAGTTTATCTTCTAAATTCGCTCCTCTAGAAACCTCCTTTTCCGCTCTGTGGCTCAACAAATATAATCGATTATTGATTTTCGATCTCAAGAAAGAAATCATAATTCCTTTAATTTTATTTGAATCCTTTACACAGAAGTTAATTACATGTAAATTATTCTTCGCACAGAAGCTAATCACTCTCAATTTCCTCACAGATAAACATTAATCCAATGAATTCGAAGAGATGAAACCCTTCGGGAATTTTCCAAGTATACAACGGATAGTGAAATTCTGCAGTTTTATTAAATCAGAGGCAAAACCCTCTCAATCCATTCTTCTACCATCCAAATTCGATTTCCTCCTTCTCAGAGGTTACATTTATAGTTTTTTTACATAACAGTCGACCTCCTCTTGAGGATCGAATTCTTCTAATTTAGATAAAATCATAATTATATAATATCTTCCCTAAATCTATCAATTGAAAGCTAAATATGTTGAATCAAATCTAAAACTGTTCAATCTTCCTAAATACTAGTTCAACCCTATCTAGTAAAACTATAAATTGACAGCTAAAGGTACCAACACCTTTTCTTGTAACATTTTTTTGGATTTTTGGAATAATTGATGAAGCCTTTTGTCTCTAAGCCTCATGCTCCTGCATCAAAACACACATTGATAAAATTTTAAAAACTAACACGGCAGTGCTTTTGTTTACAGGACCACACCATTGACTATGTAATGTTGTCGGGAGGGCAATCCATTGACCAAAGTAACCGCCATGGGGAAAATAGTTTTTTCAATGCATCGCCCTCCTGACAACAGTACATAATTAACGATGTGGTCATTTACAGGACCATATTGTTGACTATGTACTGTTTTTGGGCAGTGTGTTGACCAAAATATCTACCCCGGGGTGGTTATTTTGTTCACCGCACCACCCAAAAATATTTATTATTTATGCTATTTGCAAAAAAAATTCAGGTGCACTGGGTGCGATGCGTGATAAATAAGTACACACCGGTAACAGTGCGTTACTTTTTCTTTGGGTGCATCGAGTGTTTTTTTTTTCAATATATATATATATATATATATATATATATATATATATATATATTTCTTATTTAATAAAAAAAATGTATTTAATATGTGAATCATTCAGTGCCATCAAAAGAGAGGGCAAAGGGAACAACAAGAGCATATGGAGGAATGTTATAAGATGGTTCAGTTGTGGGAGGCATAGGAGAGGGATAGAATTTTGTACCCTCGACCTCTTACGACACCCACCCAGATGCTCCTAAGGGAGGTAGGCCTCATCGAGTTCTACAAGGATGCTACATCCTTAAAGGGGCACATTGGGTTGTTGGAACAATTGATCTAGAGGTGGGATGCTGACCAACAGGATTTTCGAGTCAGTCCTGGCCAATGGTGCTAGCCCAATGAGGACATCTATTTTATTACTGGCATATCTAGCAAAGGGCATGACTTTCCCTAGTTCCCAAATGTCCCTGTCAGTTATGTAACAGGGATTCAATTGGCATACTCCCAAAGATAAATCAGGGACGATATACCTTTTCTTGCAGATTTTCAGGTGTTCGAGGCTCAATTACACATTTCTTCATTTGATCCAGAGGAGGTGAGATGCCTCTCACTACTACTGGCGACCATTGCACACTATACTAGTGACATGTAGCACATTAGTTTCCAGCCGCCATGACTTGTGATATGCTTTACGATTTTTTTGCGGCAATTTTGTATAGAAGTAGATAGATGTCGTTCTCAGGCATGTGGGAAGTATGGATTGTTTTGGGATATGAATAAGAGAATAAATTCACGAAGAAATTGATCTCTCGACACCATTCTTTAATAAATAATTCTATGTGGTTAGAAAACTAGCACGTGTTGTGGAAGAATAGATCTATGTACTCACAACTGATGCAGATGCCAAAAAAAATTTACTTCTTTCTTCTATTCTATTATTCATCATTGATTTTACTTCTAGGTTTAAAAGAGATATATAAAATGTACCAATTTTGTTAGGTTATATTTTTACTTCTTTCTTCTATTCTATTCTAGTATTCATCATTGATTTTTAAAAAGAAATTACAATACAAATCAATAGCAAATCTTACTCTAATATTCTTTTAATTATGCCGGATCCGGCTGATTAAAGTCTCGACGGGGGAGCGCTGCCACGCGCATTTCCCCATGGACGGAGCCTGGGCAGCCCACATGGCTCCCGGCATTTGTATTAACTCAGAAATTAATGAATTCGCTCGCGCGATATCAACCCACCTTGGTCGGCTAAATCTGATGGAAGATATGGAGGTGTTCCATTTTTCGATGGCTCAGTTGAATGATGTCGATGAGCCTGCGAGAGTGAGTGGCGCGCTGCCAGGTCCGGCATTTCGTACGGTTCGCTTGAAATGCGAAAACATAAATAGGCGGCGATGTTCCTTGCGGGAGACCTGCATCGAGCTGAGTCCAGGTTTTCATTTTTCTCAAAGCCCCCATTGTTAGTTTAATTCTCTGCTCAGAGGTGGTGTGCTCCAGTGTCGTGAACCCCCGCCTGTTCTCTCCGCCTCTTCGGGTCTTATCAGTCTCGCGCCACCTGCTGTCATTTATTCTCCTCCCCGGGACCATTATGTTCTACCTCTTGCACCCGCTCGCCCCAGTGGTATTGGCTTGATTATGCCGCGTCTCCCGAAAATGAAAGAATAGGGCAGAAGAGATGGCCTCGGTCGAGTGTAAAATCCTTGGGTCTAACAATTTTTCTTCTGATGATACTCCGGACCCTTCTCTGACTTCGCGCGGTGGCAAAGGTCGTGGGCATCGTCGTGTTGGCGTTTCGGCTTCAGCTCCTGGAGCCGCCACCTTGCCCCCTCCCTCTCAGGCTCCGGTTCACGGTGGAAATTTCTCCCGGGCTGTCCCTCCTGCCCCTCTTCGTCCTACCTTCAGATAGTCCTCGCAGCATGCGGAACTTAAATTTTACCCCACCGCTTCCAATTCTGTCCTCACGGCCCTCATCTCCGTCACTCTGAAGGAGGAAATTCCCAATTACCCTCACCCTACTCCGGCCTCTGCTTTCTTCACTCCGGCTTTTGGAACCATAAGCGCTGCGGTACCGGTCTCCTCACCTCTCAGTCCACAGGAGCAGCAGAAAAACATGGAAGCAACTCAAGGGAGCATGGACACTGGCGACTCTGGCAAGGAGGACAGTCGAGAGTATTTTGGCTGCAGAATCATTGAAGAACCACCGTCTCCAACTCATGACTAGCTTCAGCACTGCGCTCCAGGTTTTTTGGTTCAGTTTCATAGTTTATGACAGTTTCTGTTGTTGGGACGACCAGCTCACACAGTGGTCCATAAACAGTTGTTTTTATTTCTATGTTTTTACAGTTTCTAAGTTTTTCAAACCGGTTTCCCTTACGAGGGCGGTTAAGACTCGTTGTTTAAGAGGACTGGTTTCCCAATATGGGCAGTCTAAGCACTCTGTGATAAGCTTGACGTTTATACACAGTGTTCAGGCTTCCACAGCTGACACTGTGCCTGAATTGTACTAGTTTCCTTATACATAATAGAATTAGTCATACTTACAAAAAAAAAATATTCTTTTAATTAAATATATGTAAAATAAATGCTTTAATATTTTTTAATTAAATACATGTAAAATAAATTTTAAAACAATAATTATATGAAAATGATATATTAATTTTTTTTAAATACAAAATTTTAATATTTAAAAATAATAATCTAATTTAATATAATTATATTATAAATTTTGTTATTATATCATATAAAAAAACATTATTAAATCCAATGTAATGACTAAAATTACATTTACAATTTTTATTTTTTTTGGTAAATTTTGGCATAGAAGTAAAAAAAAATTGGCATCTGCATTAGTTAATAATTTAATTTAATATAATTATATTATAAATTTTGTTATTTTTTTTTTTTTCTAAATAAGACTAAGTTCTATTACTGTAAGAAGATATAGTACATACAGAGGTGAGCCTTCTCAAGCCGGATGAGTTTCAGCAAAATAACAAAATAGGCGCTGCCCACAGGGGAAAACCATCGTGATAAGAGTTTGATTGCTGCCTCACAGGAGGAAACCAGCATTACACAAAAGACATTAAAAGTGTAACATTTTGGACCCTCAGTAAACTGAGACCTAGGACGATAACAGTGAGTATATAGGCCCACAGGCCAGAAATTCTGAAGATTCCATCTGGACCAAAACTCTGGCTTGAAAGAAACAAAAAAACTGAGAATTCTAAATACCATAATCGTCGGAGGGGGGTTCTTCTTCGATACGGCATCCAAATTCATAATCCTCATCATCCTGGGCGTGATTCGCTGTTGCAGCTCCGTCGTTCTGCGCCATGTGCATGCTTGGGCGACCAGTGCTGCTGCCGCCATGCTTGTCTCCCTCTGCATCGCGTGAGCCTTTCTGCACAGTTGAGCGGAGAGCGCGGTCAGACTCAGGAGGGCGGAGCTGAGGACCCGGAGAAATTGAAGAAGAACCGAACTGAGGGAGCTCCTTGAACTTCACTGTGATTGTGGCGACCACCATGGGTTGAGAGGTGAAGCGAAGGTGAAACGGGGACGTCTCGGGATTAGCAAGGTGGCGGCTACGACGACGCGGAGTTCGAGTGGATGAAGGGTGAAGAGAGGGACCCGAGGGCGGAGGAGAGGGAGGCGATGGGGGCGGCATGGTGCGGCGCTGTTCGAGGCACGAAGGGAGCGCGGCGGAGAAACGAAGCAGGAGAGCCGAGTTGGAAGGGGGCCAGAGCGCTGGAGGTAGGCAGAGATCGGAGTCTTGCCTGCGGCATCGGAGGCAGTGCGAGCCTAAGGCATGATCGAAACGAGAGAATACGACGATGGGTGAAGAAGCGGCTACGGAGTCCGCGCGAGAGCGTGCGGCGTGAGGTTGACGGACTGCAAGAGAAGACGAAAGAGCTGCGAGAGAAATGGGAGCCGGTGTGAATTCCACGCAGCAGTGGATGCTACGTCTTCTGCCCAAGGCAGTCCGTGTGCTGGCTATCGTGGCTTCCGGAGAACAGCCAGAGCCGAGAGGCGCAATGGATAAAAGCATTGTTACAACCCAGAGGTAAGGCGAAATGCAGCTTCGAAGCATCGAGAAGGCAGTTAATCTCCTGCAGGTGGAGGACGGAAAAGCATAATGCGGGAGTTCTTGGCATCCCCACCGGCTTGAATGCCAAGTAGGGTGGTGTGCCATGGAGTTAATACAACCAGAGTGCATTGAATGCTGAAGGCCGGCGTCCCTGTGGGTTTGGCACGCGCCGGCTCGCATTTCATTATCAACAACCATCACCCGCATCCGGGTATTATAAATTTTGTTATTATATCATATAAAAAACATTATTAAATCCACTGTAATGACTAAAATTACATTTAATTTTTTTTTTATTTAAATTTTGGCATAGAAGTAAAAAAAATTTGGCCTCTGCATCAGTTGTGAGTACATAAATCTATTCTTCCACAACACGTGCTAATTTTCTAACCACATAGAATTATTTATTAAAGAATGGTGTCAGAGATCAATTTCCTCGTGAATTTATTCTCTTATTCATATCCCAAAACAATCCATACTTCCCACATGCCTGAGGACGACATCTATCTACTTCTATAGCAAAAAAATCGTAAAGCATCTCACAAGTCGTGGCTGCTGGAAAGTAATGGGTTGCATGTCACTAGTATAGTGTGCAATGGTTGTCAGTGGTAGCTAGAGGCATTTGCATCTGGCTCCAATATGAAACAAAAAATATAACCTAGCAAAATAATAATTTAATAATTTAGCAAATCTTACTCTAATATTCTTTTAATTAAATATATGTAAAATAAATGTATTAATATTTTTTAATTAAATAGATGTGAAATAAATTTTAAAACAATAATTATATGAGATTGATATATTAATTTTTTTTAAATACAAAATTGTAATATTTAAAAATAATAATTTAACTTAATATAATTATATTATAAATTTTGTTATTATATTATATAAAAAACATTATTAAATCCAATGTAATGACTAAAATTAAATTTACAATTTTTTTTTTTAAATTTTGGCATAGAGCTAAAAATTTTTTGGCATCTCCATCAGTTAATGATTTATTTTAATATAATTATATTATAAAATTTGTTATTATATTATAAAAAAAAAAAATTATTAAATCCAATGTAATGACTAAAATTACATTTACACCAGCATAGATCCATCTAAAACATGGATCTAACATGAGCCGAAAGGGATCAAATTCCTTTTGTTGAAAACTTATTTTAGAATACAAAAATTTGTTATTGTTTAAATTTCACTTTTAATTGTTATAGAGATTACATAACACGTGTATTGAAAAATTTTATATTAATTCATATTAAATTATTTTATTCATAACTCACATTGGATATTTGATTCTATCATACATTAAAATATTTTCTTTTAACATTTTTTTCTATATATAGATTTATATAAAGTTGATATCACTTATTAAAATATTTTTTAAAAACATAAGGTTTAAACATCTTACTCAAATATTTTTTTTACTTGTAATTACTCTACAAATAATAAAAATAATTTAAACAACTAATAAAAAAACAAATAATAAAAATAATTTAAACAACTAAAAATCTATTAACCCAACAATTAAGTGTTGATATTATAATTGAGCCGAAAGGCTCATTCTACAGTCCAATATGAGGGAGATGTTAAGTATGTCACATCCTCAACAAATAATAAAAATAATTTAAACAATTAAAAATCTATTAACCTTTTTAAAGCTTTTTTAATATAAAAAGGTTTATGGAATAAATATAAAAAGAATATTTATTTATTTACCATACATCTAGTTTATATATATTTTTATTTATTTACCATAGCTCTGGAGTAAACATAAATTCATTTTAAAAATATTTAATTAAAAGAAATATTAAAAGATTTTGGATTTTGATTGTTTGTGTTGAATTAACTCTTTTCCTTTGATTTAGGAAATGGTATTGACTTTAGTAAAGAGTAAAGATGTTTACAATTTTACTTAATTTGGAAATTCAATGTGGTAATTTTTTTTGTTAAAGGTAAATTTATGATCCATTCAAATTCACGTATATAATTTACTATCCATTCAAATTATATACATAATACATAATTGTATTAGAAATTGATATATGTTCTAGCACAATAGGATTTTTTTTTTTTTTTAAATTTTAAAACTTAAGCCGACAGTTTGTATGAGGACGTGACATACCTGACATCGGGGGTCATATTGGGCTGTAGAATGAGCCTTTCGGCTCAATTTTTTTTTTTTTTTTAAATTATGACATAGAAGTAAAAAAAAATTGGCATCTGCATCAGTTGTGAGTGCATAAATCTATTCTTCCACAACACGTGCTAGTTTTCTAACCACACAGAATTATTTATTAAAGAATGGTGTCGAGAGATCAATTTCCTGGTGAATTTATTCTCTTATTCATATCCCAAAACAATTCATACTCCCCCCATGCTGAGAACGACATCTATCTACTTCTATACAAAATTGCCGCAAAAAAATAGTAAAGCATCTCACAAGTCGTGGCGGCTGGAAACTAATGTGCTTCATGTCACTAGTATAGTGTGCAATGGTTGTGAGTAGTAGTGAGAGGCATTTGCATCTGCATCTGGCTCCAATACGAAACAGAAAATATAACCTAGCAAAATAATAATTTAATAATTTAGCAAATCTTACTCTGATATTCTTTTAATTAAATATACTTAAAATAAATGCTTTAATATTTTTTAATTAAATAGATGTGAAATAAATTTTAAAACAATAATTATATGAAATTGATATATTAATTTTTTTTTTAAATACAAAATTGTAATATTTAAAAATAATAATATAATTTAATATAATTATATTATAAATTTTGTTATTATTTCATATAAAAAACATTATTAAATCCAATATAATGACTAAAATTACATTTACAATTTTTTTTTTTTAATTTTGGCATAGAAGTAAAAAAAATTTGGCATCTGCATCAGTTAATGATTTAATTTAATATAATTATATTATAAATTTTGTTATTATATCATATAAAAAAATATTAATAAATCCAATGTAATGACTAAAATTACATTTACAAAATTTCTTTTTATTGGTAAATTTTGGCATAGAAGTAAAAAAATTTGGCATCTGCATCAGTTGTGAGTACATAAATCTATTCTTCCACAACACGTGCTAGTTTTCTAACCACATAGAATTATTTATTAAAGAATGGTGTCGAGAGATCAATTTCCTCGTGAATTTATTCTCTTATTCATGTCCCAAAACAATCTATACTTCCCACATGCCTGAGAACGACATCTATCTACTTCTATACAAAATTGCGGCAAAAAAATCATAAAGCATCTCACAAGTCGTGGGCGCTGGAAACTAATGTGCTGCATATCACTAGTATAGTGTGCAATGGTTGTCAAATTGCCGAAAAAAAATCATAAAGCATCTCACAAGTCGTGGCGGCTGGAAACTAATGCGCTGCATAGTGTGCAATGGTTGTCAGTAGTAGTGAGAGGCATCTGGCTCCAATATGAAACAGAAAATATAACTTAGCAAAATTGGTACATTTTATATATCTCTTTTAAACCCTGGGTCTCCTCACTGCACAATGTGGTCTAATCAAAAGCGGCTGTAGGTTTTTTTATTTATACCCTTATTCTTATTTTTGTTTTGGCCGACATTAATTAAGATGGATTGTTGATATGGTTTAGAAGAGTTAACAAAATCTATTTACATAGCATTGAATATTCAAATTTTTAATTTCATATTCAAATTTTTAATAAATTATATAATGTTAAAATAATTTTGACAATTATGAGATTGTAATTTTGCAAAAGAGAGATAAAAATTATAATTTGTTAAAGGTGTAATTTAACTTATATGAAATGTTTTTATTTTTATTTTTTTTGCTGGTTTATTTTAATTAAAATTTTATATAGATTTTTAAAAATTTGATTTTAAGCTTTTTGATATGTAAAATTTGAGTGTTTCTGGTTTTTCAGTATTTTGAATCTATTTATATATTAAAAAATGTATTTTAAACATAAAAAATGCACATTTTTACTTGAATTTGTATCATATTTATATATAAATTAGACCATAGTATTTTTAAATTAATGAATTTAAATAATCAATAGTAAAACGTAATTAAGTTAATTTTAAAGTAATATATTCATTTAAATAAATTTGTATTTTTATGGAATGTTGAATATATATAAATATTAAAAATTAATTTATATGTTTTTTTGTGTTTGTTAGGTAATTTGAGTCTTAAGACATATGGATTGAGTAGCCACTGCCCAAAGATATCTAAGTCATCAAAATCACCATCTACTCTACACCTGAGCAAAATTAAAATATATATTTAAAATATTTATACATAATCAATAAATAGATTATTAATAAATAGTGTTTAAAAAACTTTGATATAAAATATATCTTCAATAAATTGAGGTGCATACTAATTATATATAGAGAGAAAAGGCATGTCACATTTTAAAAAAAAAAAAAAAAAACCAATATGTTTAGAACAATCAAATCATATCATACCTCAACTTTGTTGATAAAGATCACATTATTGCATTGAAAGGTGCAAAGAAACATGGAAAGTTCAAGAAATTTAATATTTTGCTTTCTACAATCGGTTCCTATGGTTGTATTCGGTTCCTATGGTTGTATTCCATTTCGTATCAACTTCATTGTCGATTTCTCTCCTCCCTTGTGGCTGTGGCTCATTTCGTAACTTTGTCTTTATCTGCACGGAGGGTGAGGAAGAAGTGAAGCTTAAACTCAAAGATATTATACAGAAAAAAAAGCAGAGGTATAAGGATCAATCCTGGAAGTGTAAGCGTCAGATCATCATAAGTTTGGCCTACTGCTCGATTGGTTATTCTGTGGGATATTGTAAGGTTTTGTCACCAATAAAAATTCAATGGATTATGGGTGTTTATTCACTGTATATCGTTTTGTGCCCTAAAATTGGTTGAAACAATTCCATTTGGGATGGATTTTGCGACCGTTACGCCGAGGGGGCTCTGAGCTTCATACATCTAATTGGGCCTAGAAGGATATGCAGAGGGTACAAGGTAGTCGCCATGGATAGTTTGCGGTCTGGCTATCATCTAGCTTCCCTGTTTCTTCGTTTGTTATTTTAACTGGTTCGTTTCCATTTATTTTATATGTGCACACATACACACTAAAAAAAATGATAGAGCAAGGGGACTGAGCCAGCCATTAAAACAAATTCAAACATCGTTGAGCAAACCATTAAAACAAATTCAAACATCTAACTTAAGAAATGTTCTCTATTTTCTCAAAGCAACTCTGAAGCACATCCATATCCGGGAAACTGGTCGTTTTAGCGTGCCTTGTACAGGTGTATTTCATATAAAATAAACTTATACTAGTGCTACATCCCCATGTTAAAATATTTATTTTCTCCCAACTAACATAGATCTACATTGTCCAACTGTAATTTATCCATATTTCGGTGGTGCGGCACACTCGGCTCAAGCCATAAAATCTTTATTTGCTCCCAATTAACACATGGTACATTGTGCCATTGTAATTAATCTCCTATAATTTAGCGATGATCTATGTAGCATAGATGACATTGATAACATCTCTAAAGTAGACAAATGAGATACTAGCATGTTCTATTTGAAATATTAAAAATTTGAATGGTCTCATACCATATTTTAAAGGTATGGGAAATTCTTTTCCCTCAACACACATATTTTATACGGAGTTGTGGAAATGTGGGGAAGATTAAAATCACAATTATAGATGAGCAAATTTAATCAAATAATTTTATTCATGGTGCAACAGAGCTTTGTGGTAAGAAAGATGCCTGAAAATTTCCAAAACTATATAGCTACTAACTAAGCTTTATATTGTAACTTCAAATCATTAAATACATTCATATATGGAGGCTGCAACACCTTTGCACTGTAAAACTGGAGTTCTTACTGTGATTCACATTCACTAGGGTTGGGGAATCTACACACAGTAAAACACAGTTGTTTTCACTCACCCACCAAAATTTGCTCCACGACTTTCCTGACTTTTGAAGTAAAAAAAAACTTGTGGATTAAATTTTTTCCCATACACTTTTAATAATCATGGATTAAATTTATATTTGACTTTAATAGTTTAATCTATTACAGAATGGGTAAAATTGACTCAGCTCAGAAATTGTCCTTCTCTGCGCACAACTTGCAAAACATTTACTATGGTATGGTTGTTTTTATTATGGTATGGTTTTTGTCAGAAAATTAAACGCGGTGGTTGTGATTAATTTTCCAACACTCCCCCATAATAGAAACTACCGCCATTGACCATTCCCATTCTTAGACAATCTCTGAGATAAGAAAATTTTGCACCTGCCAATGGCTTTGTGAAGATGTCTGCAAATTGTTCTTTTGGCCTGCAATGTTGCAACACAATCTCATCATTGTTAACTAATTCCCTTATGAAATGATATTTAGCATCAATGTGCTTTCTCCTCTTCTGAAAAACTGAATTCTTTGATAGTGCAATTGTTAAACTGTTGTCACTGAAATTATTGGTTCCTCCATATTGTTCATGGCATAAATCCCGCAACATCCTTCTCATCCAAAATGGTTGACACATTGCTATTGTTGCAGCGACATATTCAAATTTTGTTGTTGACAATGATATTATTGGTTGCTTCTTGGAAGCCCATGAAATGGCTCTTGAACCCAAATGAAAAACATATTCTGACATTCTCTTTCTGTCATCAACACTTCTTGCCCAATCATTGTCAGTGTAACCAACCACCTTAAAATCATCTGTTGCAGAGTACAAAATGCCATACTCCTTTGTCCCATTGACATACTTTAAATTCTTTTCGTTTCTTGCCAATGTGTCTCCTTAGGTGTCTCCATGAACCTCAACACCAAACTCACTGCATATATTATATCAGGCCTAGTTGTAGTCAAATACAATAGCATTCCCACCATACTTTTGTATAATTTTGGATTGACATTTTTGTTACAATCTTCCTTGCTCAACTTCAACCCCATGATAGTTGGAGTTTGTGTTAGCTTGTTGTTCGACATATTAAAATTATCTAAAATGTTTACAACATACTTTGCTTGAGAGATAAAAATGTCACTTTCTGTTTTCTTCACTCTATTCCCAAAAAATATCTTAGCAACCCCAAGTCAATCATTTCAAACTCACTTTTCATGACTATTTTAAAATCAACGATGAGGAAATCATCACTCCCTATAAAAATCAAATCATAAACATACAAAATGCCAATAAGAATCTTACCGTTGCTTTCTTTTAAGTAGAGGGTAGGTTCACCGTCACACTTTTCGAACCCATTCTCCATCAAGTAAGCATTTATCCTACTATACCATGCACATGGTGCTTGCTTCAACCCATAAAGAGCTTTCCACAACCTACACACCTTGCCTTCTTTTCCTTCTACCTCATAATTAGGAGGTTGTGCAACATACACCTCCTCTTTCAACACTCCATTCAAGAAAGTTGATTTTACGTCCATTTTATACAATTTCCTTTATGTTGCGTGTCAATTGACAACATTATACGCACTGTCTCCATCCTTTCAACTCGTGCAAATGTTTTATCATAGTCTCTTCCATGTTACTGCTTGTATCCTTTAACAAATAACCTTTCTTTATGCCTTTCAATCTTGCCTTCAATGTTTCTCTTGGTCCTGTAGACCCATTTCAATCCAATGACTTATTTTGCTTGTGGAAGGTCGACTAACTCCCATGTGTCATTCTTTTCTATTGCTCATATTTCTTCATCCATTGCCTCAACCCATTTCTCTTCTTTGATAGCATATTCAAAATGGATTGGGTCATCTACATGAAAAAATAATGAAAATAATGAATTTAGATTAACGCTACTATCAACTTCATCTTGCGCATAAATTTCATTTCAATTTCTAAATTTTGGTCTTCTTATGCTTGCGGAATTTGGGCTTGGTGTTGCGCTTGAAGTATATGGAGGTGTGGATCATTGTGGTGTGCTTGGAGAAGCACTTTCTTGGCTGTGCAAAGTTGTCCTACTATTTGTTTGTGGTGTCATATGTTGACTGCTTTATTGAACTTATGTAGGTGAAGGAGGAGTCACCATTGAGGAATTAATTGTTGTGGTCAATTCCTCTTTGTCTTCATGTGACATACATGTCTTCACAGTGATTGTCTTCTCTAAAATTCCATCCCATGCTTCTTCTTCTATGAACTGAACATCTCTCTTGATTATTTCCTTCTTGGTTTATGGATTATAAAGCTTGTATGCCTTGGATTCATCACTGTATCCAACAAATATACATTTCTCCCCATTTTTTTACAATTTCTTCTTCAACTCATCCAGGGCATGTGCATATGCCACACACCCAAACACTCAGATGAGTGAAATAATTCTTTCTTCTACTCAATGCATCTTTAGGAACTCTATTCATGATGCTTTTGGTTGGACACCTATTGATAATATACGGTGTACAAGTGACAACTTCAGCCCAATAATCATTTGGCGAATGATTTGCCTTCAACATACTCCTTGCCATTTCCATGATGGTCCTATTCTTCCTTTCCATGACACCATTTTGCTGAGGTGTATACCTTTTTGTAAACTTCTTGTGAATTCCATGCTCCGTGAAAAAACGTAGGGAGTCACTTGAGATATATTCGCCAACTCTATCATCCCTCAACACTTTTATGTTGTGTCAACTTTGCTTCTCAACAAGAGCTTTGTAGTGGTGGAAGCAATTAAACACTTCACTTTTCTGTTTTAAGAAGTAGACCCATGTCTTCCTTGTGTAGTCATATATGAAGGTAAAAATATAATGGCTCCCACCAATTGATGTTGTTTGCATTGGTCCACATAAATATGAGTGGACAATTTCCAAAGGTGCTTTTTCCCTTATATACTTTCCTGTTGAAAATGATTCTCTATGTTGTTTGCCCAAGATGCATCCTTCATGTAGGTTGTCCAATTTTTCTATGAGTGGAAATCCCTTCACCATACCTTTCCTATGCAAAAAATTAAAACCTCCAAATTTGAGATGATCAAATCTCAAATTCCATAACCAATTTTCATATTTAATTTATGCCTGAAAATTTTCTTGTGTGACAAATGCTACATTCATTTCATCCTTTTGTGAATTTATTGATAATTGTGGCTGAGCATCTTCTTCCCTTGTGTCCGATTTTAACTTGAGAGGAAACATTATATTATTTTTCATGTGAACTTTTGCAATCAAATTTCTGCTAGGAGGCTTATCCATAGTTGTTCATACATCATTTTTTAAGAAGACATTATAGCCCTTTTTCATGAGTTGTCTAATGCTTATGAGATTGTGCTTCAAACCAAGAACAAAGTAAACATATGAAATGTATTTATTCTCTCCCTTATTTGTAAGAATGTCAACTCTTCCTTTCCCAATGGCAAATACTTTTTTATCAGTCCCCAATGTCACTTATGATTTCACACTTTCATCTAGATTGGAAAACATTTCTATGTTTCCAGTCATGTGATTGCTACACCCCGAATCTAGAAAGCATACACCTCCTTGTTTTTCTTGTGCTACATTACAAGCTAAAAAAATGCTATCATGTTTCTGATTTTCCTTTATGAAATTTTCACTTGGTTTTCTACTTATGTCGTATTTCTTCTTTCTACATTCATTTTCATAATGACCATACTTCTTGCAACAATGACATTGAACTCGAGATTTATCATACTTCTGAACTTGTGCTTGATTTTGGCTTGGGCCTTGACATGGATTTTGATTGCTACCGCTTCCACTAGAGCTTAAAGAGCTACTTCTTCCACCTCTGTGTGGGCTTCTTCCTCTTTCTCTATAATTTTTTCTTCTTCGACCTATACCTTGACCAAATGAAACTTGGGTCTTGAATGCATGCTCTAGTGATGTTTTGTTCCTCTGTTCAATTTGTGTTCATGAGAAATTAGTGATGCATGAAGCTGATCCACTAAAAATTGTGAGAGATACTTTGTCTCTTCTATTACCACAACTATGGCATCAAATATTGTTGGAAAACTTCTAAAAAATTTCTCAATAATTCTCCTTTCCTTAAGTGTCTCACCATGAGGCTTGATTTGAGTAACCAACCCATTTACATGTGTAAAAAATGAGTCTAATTTCTCATACTCTTTCCTACAAATTGTCTCAAAATATCTTCTCAGAATTTGTAGTTTTGATGTCTTCACCTTTGCCATGCCTTGGTAGGTTTTCTGGAGGGTATCCCATGCTTTCTTGGATTGTGTTGCTACTACAATCCTTGGGAAGATAGTTTCATGAACTGCATGAAAAATATAGAAGAGGGCTTTGGATTCCTTCTTCCTGTTGTCTTTCAACACATCCTTTTCTGCTTGTGTCAATGCATTGTATGCTACTACATCTTCTGGTTCTTGGAAATGATTCTCCACCAATTCCCAGATATTTTGAGAAGAAAACAGGGCCTTCATTGAAATATCCCAATAGTTGTAATTTTTTCCATTAAATTGTGTTATTCGTGGATTAGTCAAGCTTTTGTAAAATTCAGAACACTTTTTAACTCCTCAGTAAAAAAACTTGCAGCAATGAAGGTAAAATTTAGAACACCTTTTAACTCCTCAGTAAAAACACTTGCAGCAATGAAGGTTTAAAACCGCTCTGGTACCATGTTCAAAATTTGAATGCTCTGATACGATGTTAAAAATTCAAATACTATGATACCATGTTAATGTTTTAAAGGAAAGGGAAATTATTTTCCCTCAACACACAAAGTTTACATATAGCTTCAGAAATGTCTTTAAAGAAGAAAACACAGTTGCGGAAATCTAATCATGAAGGTATTATTTTCAATATAGAGTGGTCGAGATTAAAATCGCAACTATAGAGGAGATAATTTTACTCACTATGAAACAGAGTAAAACAAAGTGTTGCAGTAAGAATGATATGTGAAAATTTCCAAAACTATATTGCGACTAACCAAGATTTATACTATAACTTCAAATCATGAAATAAATTCACATATGGAGGCTGCAGCTCCTTTATCGTGACTAACCAATTTTTATATTATAACTTAAAATCATGAAATAAATTCACATATGGAGGTTGCAGCTCCTTTACTAGTAAAACAAGAGTTCTTACAGAGATTCACATTAACTGGGGCTCTAGGGTTGCAGAATCTACACGCCAAGCTTTATATTATAGCTTCAAATCATGAAATACATTCACATATGGAGGATGCATCTCCTTTATGAGTAAAAAAATAGTTCTTACTGAGATTAACATTCACCAAGGTTGCAAAATCTACACACAGTAAACAGAATAACTGTTGTTTTCACACACCCACCAAAATTTGCTTCATGATATTCCCCTTCTTGTCTTTCCAGACTTACATCCCCCACACTACAAAAGACTCTAATATTATTTTTAATTCAAAAATATATATATCTAGGACATTAATACATGATAGAAAAAATTTAATACACATAATGGGCGAACATGACTTTATGAGTTTGTGTAAGTAAACAAAAGTTGAGGATTAAATGTGTTCCCATACATATTTAATAACCATGCATTAAATTTCTATTTGAATTTAATAGTTTAATCTGTTTCAAAATGGATAAAATATACTCTTCTCAAAAATTGTCCTTCTCTGCAAACTCAATCTGCAACCTGTTGGTGTAACTAGGTCGGTTTTCATATTGACTATGTAATCATGGATTTATGTAAAGTAGAAGACATAGATAATAAAATGAATTTTGTACTTGCTTCATGGGTTTCATGAGCAAGAGTTTATTATAGGTTAGTAGACTTATTCTTGATGATTATCTAGGTTTTTTTCCTATGGTTCTTAGAGTCATGTATGTGAAGTACATAGTCTACAAGAGAATGCTCCAAGACCTTGTCAAAGAAGCTATGGAAGAATGGCTTGGAACAAAAATTAAATCAACGCTGGAAAATGTACCATCAAGTCGACCTAAAATATTGAATGTAATATCGGCCTCATAGCAAGAGGTATGGTCGGCCTCAAATCAATGAACCTATTCCCATATATATATACCTCTGCATATTATTAGAGAACAAAGATTTCAGACACCTCGGAGTTTGGCGGATATATGACATCTTATGTCATAGATACATTTGATGATACCTGAGAATATAAGTGCGGATGATATCTTCATTTGAGTTTTGTGGATCTATGACAACGTGTATCACAGACTTCAAGATACATTTGATGATACCTGAGAACATAAGTGCGAATGATATCTTTATTTTAATTTTGTGGATATAAGAACATAAGTGCAGATTATATTTGTATGTCCATGAGAGTTTCAGTGCAGAGGATCAATTAAAGTACAACTCCATGAAGATAGATGTGGATCAACAGCCACGGTCAATCCTAATTGATTCAACATGCAAATCTAAGGTGAATGCAATGACAAGTTTCATGTTTCACAATAGACTTCCAGAATAGAGAAAAACTCTGTTATATACATATTCGGAAAAGGGTATAATATATGCCAGAATACTCCTGTAAAATATGCAGATACCCTTATGATATAACTTCGGATATGAACATAGTTTATCTGAGATAGATACAACGTAATGAAGCTTAGTTAAATAAGAATTGAGGAAAATATTTTAAGTTTGGTGTGAGCATTCTGAAGCAGTGGATAAAGCTGATGATCATGTTATAAGGCTTAATAGAAGAATGGGAAAAAGGAGGAAGGAAAATATATGATTTACCTTCCTATTCAAAGAGTCTACATGTCCAGCAATCAAGAAATATTCCAAGATAAATTTAGAGACTAAGTTCTCTAATACGGATGAAAATCAGTACGAGGTGATGAAGAAAGGAAAGATCAACGTTGGAAGAAGAAGAAGAAGTGTCAAGGTCCTTGGAATCGTTCATAGGTCAAGGGTTTGAGTCTTGTTCATGGTACTTATCATTCGAATATATATAAGAATAATTTATCGTGGGTTTTCATCTCCAAGAGGGGTAGGTTTTTTCCTTGGCTCTAGGAGCCTAATTTGTGTGTCTTGTGTACTTTGATAATTGTCTTGATGAAATAATAACTAAGATAAATAAGAGAATACATAAGTAATATCACAAGTAAGTATGAAGAAGACAAATTGCATTAATCACCAGCCCTACAAATTCTCAACATGGAATCAGAGATAAGGTGTTGAACTCAAGGTCTGCTTGACAAAGAGACACTTCAGGAAGCGAAGATCAAATTTTGTGTTGAAAGGTCAAATTAGGTTGCAAGGAAGACTTCAAGGATTCAAGAATATATATCGTAGAAGAAACTCTTGACTTTATCTTCAAAAATCATCAGGGAAGTTGCTGAAGGAGAAATTCACTGTCTCAAGTAAGTATCTATGACTTTATCTAAATCTATCAAAATGTCTTCTTTGAAAAGAAAGAAACAAAACGGTTAGGGTTTCAAACTTTCTTGCATGGAAGATAGTACAATGAATTCATGCCAAATAGATGAAGGGAGATATAAGAGCCCAAAGGATTCTTACAGAATCTATAAAAGGATCTCTCATCTCCGAGGTATCAAATCTAAAATAATAAAAAATAAATATTTGAGAAATTGGTGGAGCTATTATCTGTGAGTACTGCAGAAGAAGAAATCTCTCTGAGATCATCTGCAGGAAGTGTGAGAAGTAATGTCTGACACTGAGATGAATAAATTGGTTTTGGAAGCTCTACTAAATGAATGGGGAAACTTCACTTTAGGTTTATATGGGAAGAAAGAAACCAAACCATTTCAAAAATTAAGGTCTCTATGTAAAATAGAGGAAACAAGATTGAAAGCCAAAGGTGTTACAGGATCAAGGGAATCAAGTTTTTGCAGTCACATCAAGGAAGAAAGGAAGATTCAACAAGTTTGGTCCTCAGAATAGTATGGAGAAAGAAGGATGTAATGGGTATTATAATAGAAATTTTCCTTAATCTGAAAAAGGACAAGAGAAATAGGGAAGAAGGCCATGTCTCTATAAATGAGGAAAGAACCTGATGCAAAGAAATATATGAAAGAAGAAGTGATGGATCTCCACTAAAATTGAGATCATCTTCTCCTTTAGGTGATTTATATTGATTATATGATAGGAAGCAATGTAGCATCATGATCGAAGCATGGTAGGAAATCCTAGTGATTCAGCTCTGGGAACAATCTCTCTGATAACATTACTAATTGAAAGGACTCATCAAGAGAAAGGGTCATCATGGAAACATATTTATGGGATGTGATGACATATTAATGGAGTAGGCCAAGGGAATGAAGCTATTAATTCTTCAGAAATTTCTATAGGATGAATCAAGGGAAAAATTTATGAGGTATGTATATATTTATATGCCAACATTGGATGTTGTGAAGTCATGTCATATGGTTGCAGATAATGGACTTCCGTATTCAGAAGTATGACCTTTGGAGGAGTATCTCTTGATGCACAGACATATGAAATCAACATAATATGTCCCGAGGGACTATGAGGTGGCTATATATGAATGAGGAACTGGAAGATATGTAACTTATTTGGAATGGAGAATGTGCATGAAGAAAGAGATCATGAAATGCAACCATGTCAAGAGGCAATTATCATCCAAAAGCCAAGAAGATGTGACTAGGAGATCTCCTGGGAGGATATGTAGACTCTGACAGAAGTATAGTAAAGAAGAAGACCCTTGAAAAAAAATATCATTAGGAGATGTTTCAATTTGAATGAAGGACGCAGATTCCTACATTAATATGTCACAATCAAAAATCATCACTGAGGTAGCTTTTGTTTCAAAATTTCATATGTATATGTTTATCTAGAGGAATTTGTACATGGATGCTAATCATGAGCAAGGATGTATGATGCTTGGAGATGATTTGAAGGAAAGCAACATGGCATAACAATGGACCAGACGAGAAAGACCTATGAATCACTTTCTGATAGTGGACATGACTTGTGAATGAATGTGATGGATGGTTTGTGCCCTATGAAGCCAAAAGTTGAAGATTATTAATATCGAAATCCATGAAATTGAGGGGAGAAATTCTTCATGAGTAGCTGGATTGCTACTGCAGGACCCTGGTTGAGAGGGAGCCTAGTGGTAAGTTTCTTGCTTGGAAGAAACTTGAAGTATGTCCTTCCTGTGTTAACAGGGAATGACGTAAGTGATTCTCTATTACATGTGTCATGCACTAGGCAAGATCTAACAACCGTAAGCCTTAGTGAAGGCTATGTGAAGAGAATGGATAGATACATCATTATGGTCTTCACCTGAAACATAGAATGGATGATTGGGTAATCATCTAGCATTAGATACCCTTTGAGAATTAGATAGGGCATTCAAGATAAGAGTAGTCGTGGAACGATATTCTTCGAGAGCTGGATACCCAAGAGAAGAATAGTCTAAGAAGGTCATATTATGGGAACACCTAGGTGTGGTATGTACCTTGGAGAGATAATGACTATGGTGTCTATTAGTCATGTGTCTCACCAACATTGTAGCCCATTGTCTCGTTGAGAGATGGGGTTGTTAGTCAAGGACATTCACTAGTACAATGCTGGTTGATATGATGCTATATAGACACAATTACCAATCCGATTCTTTTTATAAGATGCTTCAGTTTGAAAGTGACCATGTACCTGTATGACTACCTCCCTAGTTAAGAGGGAGCATTGAAAAGTGTAACTAGGCTAGTTTTCATATTGACTATGTAATTATGGATTTATGTAAAGTATAAGACAAAGATAATAAAATGAATTTTGTACTTTCTTCATGGGTTTCATGAGAAAGAGTTTATTATAGATTAGTATAATTCTTCTTGATGTCTATCTGGGTTATTGTCTTATGGTTATTAGAGTCATGTATGTGAAGTACATAGTCTGGAAGAGAATTCTCCAAGACCTTGTAAACGAAGCCATGGAAGAATGGCTTGGAACAACACTTAAATAAAAGCTGGAAAATGCACCATCAATTCGGCCTAAAATATTGAATGTAACATCAGCCTCACAACAAGAGATATGGTTGGCCTCAAATAAATGAACCTGTTCTCCCACACCCCCCCCCCCACACACACACATATATATATATATATATTATGCGGATTATTGGAAAACACATATTTCAGACACCTCTAAGTTTGGCGGATGTATGACAGTGTCTATCACAGATACATTTGATGATACCTGAGAATAGAGGTGTGGATGATATCTTCATTTGAGTTTTGTGGATCTATGAAAATGTGTATCACAAAGTTCATGATACATTTGATGATACGTGAAAACATAAGTGCAAATGATATATTTATTTGAGTTTTGCGGATATAAGAATAGAAGTGTGGATTATATATGTATTTTCGCGAGAGCTTCAGTGTAGAGGATGAGTTGACAGACAGCTCCATGAAGATAGATGCGGATCAACGGTTGCGGTCAATCCTGATTGTTGCAACGTGCAAATCTAAGGTGAAAGCAATGACAAGTGTGATGTTTCACAGCGGATTTCAGGAATAGAGAAAAAATCTATTATATACATATTGGGATAAGAGTATAATATATGTTAGAATACTCTTATAATATATGCGGATACTCTTGTGATAAAATCTGTATATGAACATAGTTTATCTGAGGTAGATAAAGCGTAATGAAGCTTAGTTAAACAAGGGAGGCTGTGAAGCAGCAAGTCCCTGCCACTGATTAAAAATACAAAACAAGTATGTGTGCTAGTCACTGGTCACTGCAATGAGTGCCGCACATAATATTTAAATCACTGGTCACTGCAACGGGTGCCGCACATAATATTTAAATATATGCATATTCACGATATCGAAAGTATTTTAACTAAGCAGTAGAATAGGAACTCTTAGTCTTCAAAATATCGAAAGCAGTTTAACTAAGCAGTAGAATAGGAGCTCTTAGTCATTGAAGCCAGTAGTCTCAGATGAATATTCATAGCTTATTAAGGAAACTTGAAAATTTGAAATCTATCATTTGAAAAATTGCATGTCCTTCATGTAACTATTTGAAGGATGTAATTTTTAAAAGGCGATTCAGTGGGTGGCACAGTGGCACTTGGTTATTGCTTAAAGTTTCGTTGAGGTTTGCTAGTGAGATATAAATGCTTTCTTATTTCACTTTAGAAGCAGTGGTTATTGTTTCCTGTATATGAAATTTGTGACCATTTCCTTATTGTTAGTATATGTATATCTGATCATCTGAAAGGAAAATCAAAATACTAAAGAAAGGAGTGGCAGCATATATTACGACTTACAACTTACAAGTCAGGAATTTGGTTTCTTTTAAAGAAATTAAAGCATTGCTTACGATGCCGGTTTTCCTTTTGGGTGCATGGCACATTCAGGCACAAAACTTATTCAACAGATGCAAGTTAGAGGAGTGCACGTATTTATGATTTCAATTTCATTTGACACTTGAGTTTTTAAGGTAAAATAAAAATATGGGTGTTTTATAAGCACAATTTGGATAATTTAAATCTTTTTAGGAGATAGGCACAATATACATTTAAATTGCACTAGCCTTGCTTTCTTAAAACAAATGAACCTGTAGAAACTATCTTTCATAGAATATGTTGAAGATTATTTTGCATTTCCTGTTTATCACTCATGTAATGCTTATTGACATGGAGTCTTTATGAAGTTTATTTTATTTTTAGTTTTTTTCCACTGGATTTTTATCATATAGGAAGTCCAATGCAAAAATCAGTGCGCATTGACATCAGATGGTAAAATCTCGTGTCAATAATACATCATAACAAATGGACATGCTTAACTCCTATCCAGTTTAAGAACGTCTTAACTTCTCATCTGGAGTCTCTTCTTCTATTTTGGAAATGTCCTCCATCCTGCATGAATGCAGTCTCCTCTGGAAAGGAAATGAGGTCTCTGTGATAATGGAATCGACGGAGATTGATATCCAAATCAAGTTCCAGTAGCAGGGTATCTATATAGCATACCCTTAAATTTAAATTTGATTTGTAGTGCTTTTTAAATCTACAGTGCACGCTACATTGATAGGCGATTTGTAGTGTTTTTGAATGTGATTTTAGATATAAAGTGGGTTAAAATGAATAGAGTATTATATTGAAAATTGCAGAGTTTTTTAAAGCTACCATGTATGCTTCCCCGATCTTTCCCGATCGGGGTGTGACCTTGTACAATATTGTCCTTGGGATTTGGCGTATGATTGATATGACAAGTGGCAAGAACGCTAGGCAGTAGCAAGGTCATTCCAACATGCGTGATTGGCTTGCCAAGTTTCATTGTCTGCTCCACCACAAGAATAGGCTTGCCAAGTTCCGTCGTCTGCACTGCCACCTGGCTAGCATGCCTTAGGGCACTTCAAACTGTTAATGGAGATTAAAAATTATATGACAGAAATCATATGATCCCTGAAAACTATACACTTATTCATATAAGGTGAAGATTGAAGATTTGATTAAGTAGATACAAAACTTATATTTTTCTATTGAAATGAAAAGATAATCCTGTTGCTGGCCATTAAGTCTTAAAAGACCGAAAAGATAATCATGTTGCTGGCCATTACGAATGAAAAGCTCGAGCACTACAATTCGGCCATAGATTGGTGCTTTTAGAATTTTTTGCGAAACTTCGTATATTTACCAGTTTCATATATATTTATTAGTTAAGCTGAATTTAGTTGGATAACCTACTCGCCATTGTTATTCCATATTAGATATATGAATTTATAAGGTTGTGGACGGTATTTTTCTCTGTTCGCCATTGTTATACCATATCAGGTAGCAAAAAATTGTGGGTGTAATGCTCACGGTATGGGACAACGACAGTATAATCGTCCGGAGGAAATACAGAGCACCATCCTGTATGTTTGATATTATGATTTGACATTGTGTTTTCTTGGTCGGGTCAGCAAGCAGAAGGTGGTGGTGACTGCTTCTGATCAATTCCCCCCTCAACATTTTCATGGCACTGGACATTGGGTATGTATTCCCTCTTCCAATGGCTCCCTGTCTGTGGCATAATTTTTTTGGCTTTTCATTTTCTAGCTTTCTCTGCATTTGAATGTGTCGTCCTACCATACCCACATTATGTACTCGACAAAAAAAAACAGCAACTCTGTAAGAAGAAGAAAAGCAAGTATATCTGTAAGAAGAAAAAAAACAAGTATATCTGAATCACTGCTTGTCGGGAAACAACACAGAGATAATCTATGGTCAATCTGATGCACAATGAAGAAAAAGAATGTATACCCAGCTAGAATTCATTAGACATGAATCCCTGAAATCAAAAAGAGAAAAATATGTGTAGATCTGTGTATAATAATTTGTGTGAAAAGGGGGAGGGGGGGCTTATGGACATCTCGAGGCATAGAGCTGGCTAGTTATAAAATGAGAATATCTGCTTTTTCTTCTGCTTCGGACATTGTAAACAAATCTATGCTTAGTTATAAAGTGAGAATGTTGCGCAACTTACTAGATACTTGCTGAGCAAGTGGCTGGAACCTTGTTTCGGACTGGTAATTCAAAAACCCATCATTGGAGGCGAGGCCTGAGTCCTCGAACCCGTGATCAGGCGTATGCAAAAAGTGCAGGTCATCCTCCATGCTCTGCTGGGATATGATTTTCTTGAGCATGGAAACTAGGTTGGGATGCATCGTGGGCGTGTTAAAGGACCCTGTAGCAGCCGAGAATGCGCCGGATTTAGATGTTTTGTAATTTAACACTGCTATTATATATATTGCATGCAGGTCAAGAAGGTGTAGAGAAACAGACAAAGAAATATAAGACAAATGCATGTAGAAGGGGTCTTGGTCTTACTTCAGAGGAAGTTACCAAAAAAGTTGGAGAAGAAGTTGCGGAATTACATTGACCGCCCTCAAAAAATACATGGATCATGATAGTGCAAGGTGCTTGTGGTGAAGCGGTGAAGAAAAACGACCTTTTCAAAATAGCCTTCTCAAGGTGCCGAGATGCCGGTGGTGAAGCAGAACAGCCTTCAAGGGACGATGAAGAGAACAACATTCTGAAGATGTCGGCAGTGAAGCAGAACAACGCAGATAAATGTTTGCAGGCACTCAGATGCAGACACAAGGTAAGCTAACGGAAAAGCTAATGTTTCCAGTTTTATGCCAAACCAAAGCTAAGCTGAGATGCTGAGATGCAGACACTAGGTAGCCAATATTTCAGCCACGTTGTTTGCATGACAATGTATGTGGCAGCTCCGAAATGACAGAAAAAGAATGAAAGGAACATCGGCTTATTCAAAGGATTTAATGTGGGTTTAAGTATGTTGTAGTATTGACAAACATTTAATGTCAATAGATTAATGCTAAAATTAATTCACCATGAACATTTTGAAATTAATTTGATTGACGCTATGCTTTTTTAACCTAAGATTTCAACTGCTATGCCGCTCTCAGCCTCGGGAAGAGGCCAAATAAGACCTCAAAACTGCTGATTGGTTGACACAACGGTTGAATTAAGCTTATTGGTTGAGGAAAAAATATAGATCGCAAATATAGCTTTAAATCTATTTGTTTAGCTTTGGGTTCTGTGCAGTACTAATACACATCCTAAAATCCATTACTATAGTCCCTACCATGCCGCAGGCGGTAGGGACTAATAAGAGTTGAGGACAATATTTTAAGTATTGTGTGAAGCATTCTGAAGCAACGTATAAAGTTGATGATCATGCTATAAGGCTTAAGAGAAACCTGGGAAAAACGATTTCGTATTCAAAGAGTCTACATCTCCAACCATCAAGAAATATTCCAAGGAAAATTTAGAGACCAAGTTCTCTAATATGGATGCAAATTAGTACAAGGTGATAAAGAAAGAAAATAGTAGCATTGGAAGAAGAAGAAGAAGTGACAAGGTCTTTGGAAAAATTCATAGGTCAAGGTTGTGAGTCTTGTTCATGGTACTTGTCATTTGAATATTTATAAGAAGAATTTCTCGTGGGTTTTCCTCTCCAAGACGGAGAGGTTTCTACCCTGGCTCTAGGATCCTAATTTGTGTGTCTATAATTGTCTTGATGAAAGAGTAACTAAGCTAAAGAAGAGAAGACATAAGTAAACTCACAAGTAATTATCAAGAAGAGAATTTTCATTAATCACCAGCCCTACGAATTCTCAACATAATTTGTTGCAGGATGGGTAAAATATACTCTGCTCAGAAATTGTCCTTCTCTGCAAACTGAATCCACAACCTGGAAAAATTTTACTATGATATGGTTGTTGTTAGAAAATTAAACATAATTGTTGTGATTACTTTTCCAACAGAAAAACCTTTTTTTGTTCATGGTTAATGAAAATGCTAGATATACTGGTGTGGCATCCACTCTACCTTGTAGCCGCAAGGTCATGTGCACACATGGTTCCATGATAATTAAACCATTGATTCAATGTGATGCAATCAGTTATTTTCACCATTGTACAAAATACAGACATACATATCCAGGCCCTTGTTGCAATATCACAATTTTTTGCAATTGGAACATTAAGAAATTTCTAGGGTTTTGTCTTTCAATTCATCGGTTTCTTCATGCCCTTCTTGGAGATAGATTTACCTGGATTGGTGTTCCCATAGATGTGATGTTCTTGAGAAGCAAGTGATTTTTAACTCTATAGATAAACACACTTTTAATATTTATATTTCTGATCAGCCAAGAAACCAGTGCTAATGACAACAAAAATATTTTCATGGATCAAAATACCCGCAAGCCAGTAAAGTATGTGTGAGAGAATTTGAGGAATCTAGACCCTGTTAGTTTTCCTGAACTACACAATATTCGTGGAATTCATAGTTTCCAACTCTGCATTCCTGTAGAAAGGCATTAAAAAACAATTCCAGTGCAACTAATGTTATGTAATATGGGTCCACTCCATTTTAAATATAGTTTCCCCAATTTTGAAGTGATTCCAACGATCGTTTGAAAATGACCAGTAATACTGAATCATGTTGGATGAGAGATATATTACCTTTTTTTATGTCTTATTACCGTTGCACTTCCAGAAGTTCAACGACCCACTTGTCTAATATATCGTATGTAACATGAATTTCAGTGTCCTCACTGAATTTCACATAGACATGTTTGTTGCTGGCAACAATCCAGCTTGTTCATAACTGCCACCTTCACACCTTTTCTAGTAAATTTCTCAAGTTACAAATGCCTTCCGCAAATATATTACAGAATTTGAGCCTAGCGCACTCGATGCGAGGTGGAGGTTCAGCCGGAAAGAAGACTGCCACAACCGTTAGGTTGTCAATTGTATTGCACCTGAAGGCCTCTAAAACAAGCTCCTTGGAACACTACTCTCTGTTAAATGCTGACTATCAATTCAATTGACATAACATCCCAAATTCCATCACAACCAATTATAAAAAATACATCTCCCTTTGTAAGATCAGGTAGTCAAAATTGAGGCTCTACACTAAGAGGACTGGAAGGTCCTTTTGGAAATTTCATCTCCCAATCAGCTAATGCTCTAGCAACTAATAAATAATTGTTTACATATCCATCATGCACAAATCCTCCCAAAAATTCAATCTGCAATCTTTCACTAAGATAATCACGTGTATGCTCAGACATTTCCACTGCTTTCCCCCTCCTACACAACATTGCCCAACAGTCCCCAACATTAGCCATAACGAGAGACATGCACAATCAAACAAAGATAAGAATTGGATTTAAAAATTGACAAATAATTAATTGCAAAGCCATAAGATTTTTCACCCACCATAAAGGATAAAGAGATTCCAAAAGAAAACTACAAACACAATACTAACCTTCCCAAAATTAGTGTCATCAAGACTGTTGTGCCACAAGAATTATCAATGTCATAGTCATCAACCAATGCAATATCACCTACAAGAAAAAAATTCCTTAAAACCTTTTCAGCCGCACTTTGAAAATCAACATTTTTTTTCTGAATCCTAGGGAAATCAACATCTTCAGTGACGAATTTTAAACGTTGTTTCTAAAAAATATGGCTACCTCGGTACCCCGTGTATATTACACACTTGTTTGGAACAAAACATCAGGGTTAGAAAGCATAATTTAGTCTTGAAAAATTGGCCATAAATACCAATATTAAAACGTAGAAATGACTAGCGTATAATGTGATACCAAAGGTGATGACAACACATGAATTGTTTTCTTGCAATGTTAAAAAGAATATACTTTGTATTCATATCAGTTGTGATGCAATGATAATCTTCAGATATCTTTCAAAAAAATTATAAAAAAAAAATACCCCCAAGCATGGACATTTATATCAAATAGATGGTCAGGGTTATCTGAGATGTTGTCAACAGTTATATTTTTCACTTGCGAAAGAGTTCTTGAGACCTAGGCTTAGATAAAATTTCAGCAGAAAGGTATAGTTACAAGCATAGGAACAAGAAAGAAAAGGTATAATCTATGGTTAGGTCTATTTTTGGATCAAACTAGTTTTGGTTCTAGGTTAACTTTGTAATCCTACATAGATCCTTTTTGCATTGTATAAGAAGGCATTGCTATTGGTTACATAAATATTTCTTCATTCTTCAGAGTATGAAGCGATGGATGAAGGGTTGGGTTTAAAATCTTTCCAAGCATTTATGTTTTTCAGGTGTAATAAGAGTTTCACATATATGTACTTGTTGCTAATTTCTATAGTTTGATGTGTTTCAGTACACAGTAAAAATTAGATTGCAGTTTTGGTAAAGAAATAAGACTACAACCATTGCCGAGTGTTGAATAATTTTAACATGAACTTCCAAAATTTCTAACCACACTATATTTCCAATTTTTAAAGAACAACTGGACCTAAATTCAAAGCTTAACCTATAGTGAAAGCACTTACCCCATAAAAGACACTTGGTTTTGGTCCCTAATACATTGTACCAAGATGTTTGGACAAATAATCAATACATATGCCCTCATCTTCCATAGATAGCATGTGACAAATATCGGTAAAATTGTTGGACTGTGTGATTGGCATGAACTACTCCTTCTCATTTTTCACTCTTACCATTGCTTCCTCATTAGTCACTGAGAATGGCCATATCAACATTTCTCCATAATAAGAATTATTTCTCAATTAGTATTGTACACTCCACGAGGATCCCCATGCTTATGAATGGCTCACAGAGCTTGACTGTACTTCAACATGGTTTCTCTTTTCTTCATCTAATTCTATAAGGTGTGGACAAGAGGTCAGAGATGGATTTATTTCAACATTGATGCAAACCCATCAGTTCTTTTGTGAGGATTGTGGTCCTCAATTCCTCAACCCAATGATATCTGCAATCACCATTACTCATGTAACACTAACTCTTATGCATGCATTTACTCTTAGTGTCTGACCTATTCATCCTTTATTACCTCTATGTACACTATCATAGACCCACACATCGTAAGTTTTTTTAAAAATATATTACAAAATAATAATATTTAGAAGTTTCTTTAGCCCCTTCGTGCTTAGCCCATTATCTTTGTTCACACCATAGGACATTTTCCTTTGACCGCTAGTATAACACTTAGGTGCTCAGTCTTTGAGATCCTATTGAGGGCCTATCTACCTATCAATTTTATTTCCGCCCTTGGTTCCTTTAAGCTACCTTAAACAGAGCCAACACATCAACGCCCCACATATCATAAACCTCTCCAAAATTCACTTACGAAGGAGTTCCAAAAAACCTAACCTGCAATATTCTCCATAGAACTTAGGTGTTAAGCCTAATTTCAACTCTTGGTTCTTTGGATCTTCCACAAACATGTGCTAGTCCACATCGAAAGCCCCTAGCATTGTAACTTTTCAATTTGAAATTACAATAGATTTACGATGTATATTTCCTCTTAAATATTGACCTTCGAGATGAAGTCATGGTGAGGTCATTGCCAAAGATTATGTCGTCCACATACACTATTACAATCCTCCTAGATCCATGTTAGCTCCATATATATCAAGCGCTGATATGGATCAAATATCTCTAAGTGAAAACCTCTTTTTTGAGTTAAAAATTTGAGGAAAGTTTTTCACCTTGAGAGATTTGTTCCCTCTCGTCACTGGATATCTCTGGAGTGAAGATGGATCTGTGGTCGTTTCAGTCGTGTGCAGTCATACAACATTTTTTTAACATATAATTATTTTGATGATTTTAAATATGCTAAATATTTCTAAGATTAATTTGGTCAATTTAACTTTAACTTTTCTTAGTCACCTCATTTTTTTTAGATGAGAGAGACTGTTAGTAACTTGAATGATGAAAAATGATGAAATAAAAAACTTAAGTGAAAAGTGACAATGTAACCATGCTGAATGATAAAAAATGTGAATAATAAGAATATAGTGAATTACAAACAATGTTCATTGTGATCAATCTGAAACTATTTTCTTCTATTATTCCGATTTTCACAAGTATTACTTTTTTCTATTACCGTGTTTGAATGCAATGTGTTTAACAGTGTTGGATGGTGGAAAATGGGAATAATAAGAGTTTATCCAATTAAAAATAGTTTACAGTTTTAAGAAGAAGACATTTCAGGTAAGTGAACATTTTATTTAGGATGAAAATTCAAGTATTGTATTTATGGTTGAATTACTGTAACAAATAAGTCAATTTTCGTCAATTTAGGTCATGAATAATTACTATGTGCGTACAATGAGAGAGAGTTTTTATTTTTTTTGGGTTAGATAGAGATATAGATGGATGGGAGGGAGAGGGAAAAAGAGAGAGGAAAATACATGTATGGAGAAGGAGATATAGATATGGAAAGATAAGTGTTAGAGAGAGAGAGAAGGAGAAGAAAGAGAGAGAGAGAGATCATGGAAAAAGGAGGGAGAGATAGAGATAGATAGATATGGAGAGAGAAGTGTTAGAGAGAGATAAGGGGAAGAGAGGGACAGGGAGCAGAAAAGGGAGGGAGAGATAGATAGATAGATAGATATGGAGAGAGTGTGTATGTATAGGGGGTGATATAGAAAGATAAATAAAGAGAGACAATAGGAGATAGATATATAGATGGAGGGGGCAGAGATGTGCCTACACTGAAATAAATGCACACTTTAATCTAATTACATTGAAATTAATGTACATCATACATCTAGTTGCATCAAATTAGAAATCAACATCTACATTGAAATCAATGCATCTAGTGCAAAAAATCAAATAGGATTAGAAATCAACATCTACACTAAAATCAATGCATCTGGTGCAAACAATCAAATAGGATTAGAAATAAACATCTACAATAAAATCAATACATCTAGTGCAAGCAATCAAATAGTATTATAAATCAATATCTACACTTAAACCAATGCATCCAGTGCAAGCAATAAAATAGGAGTAGAAATCAACATTTACACTGAAATCAATGCATCTAGTGTAATGTATTAAATAGGATTACAAATCAACACCTACACTGAAATCAATGCATTTACTGAAAGTGATCATATAGGATCATAAATCAATATCTACACTAAAACCAATGAAGGCTAGTGCAAGAAATCATATAGGAGTAGAAATCAACATCTACACTAAAATCAATGCATCTAGTATAAGGTATTAAATATGATTAGAAGCGACATATACATTAAAATAAATGCATCTAGTGCAAGCGATCAAATCGGATTAGAAATAAATATCTACATTGAAACCAATGTGTCTAGTTCAAGAAATCAAATAGGAATAGAAATTAATGCCTACACTAAAATCAATGCATATAGTGTTGTGTAACCAGCTCCAAAAATAGAAGAAAAGAGATATCCACGCCTTAGAAATAAGCCACTTCGAGGGGGCAACCTCCAATACATTACATAAATGAACAATTCTTGGATGATACAATTCACAAAACCTCCTTTCTATATATAGGAGTCCATGGGGCCATAATGTAATCCTAGTGGGCCCAATGTAATCCTAGCCGACCTAACAATAATAATTTAAGGGCACAATAATAACAAAATGGGGGTTACAAGGGTACAATAATAACAATAAGGGGTTTACACTAACAATAATAAGGGGCTATACTAGTGATATAGGGACCTAACATGCCCCTCTCCTTCAAAAAAGTGTTGTCCTCAACACTTTAGTAGCTCCGGGTGCTTCTGTATAAAATTCTCATCCTCCCATGTAGAATCTTCAGTGGGTAAGTTCTTCCACTTGATGAGATACTCTGAAATTGATCGATTCCGTAGTTGTCTAGTTCTTTTTTCCATGACTGCTTCAGGTTCCAATATGATTTTCCCTTCCCCATCAAGTTCTGGAAATACTGTTTGAACTGGAAGATTTTCACCTATAACCTTCTTTAAGCATGAAACATGGAAAACTGGATGTACTCGCGAAGAAGCAGGAAGCTCCAATTTGCATGCCATAGTACCAATCTTTTGCAACACCTTGTAAGGACCATAGTACTTTGGTGATAATTTATTATCCTTCTTAGCTTGCTTGAGGGATATTTGTTTGTATGGTTGTAGCCGTAAAAATACCCAATCTCCTACATCAAACTTCTCTCGCTGCGATGTTGATCTGCTTGTTGTTTCATTCGATTTTGTGCCAAATTCAGGTTATCCTTTAAGAGTTGGAGAACTTCTTGCTGATGCTCGATGTGATCTTCCACCGCTTGAACCTTCGAATTTTCCCTTAAAGATGATGTGATGGATGGTGGATGATATCCATAAAGTGCCATAAATGGGGTCATTTTTGCCGCAGTATGGAAGGAAGTGTTATACCACCATTCAGCAAGAGGTAACCACTTGACCCATTGTGTTTGTTTATCAGATACAAAACAACGAAGATATCCTTCCAAACATTTATTTACTATCTCAGTTTGACCATCAGATTGAGGATGATAAGCTGAGCTATGAGCTAATTGAGTACCCAAACAAGAAAATAACTCCGTCCAAAAATTTCCAGTAAAAATGGGATCTCTGTCGCTCACAATAACCCTCGGGCTTCCATGTAGCTTTTGAATTCTGTCCATAAATGTAGTAGCAACTGTACTTGCTTTAAATGGATGAGATAATGCACAAAAGTGTGCATACTTGGTAAGTCTATCAACTACCACCATGATGACACTCTTTCCTTCGGACTTAGGTAAACCTGTGATAAAATCCATCGAAATCTCCTCCCAACGTTGACTTGGAATGGATAAAGGTTGTAGAAGTCCTGGGGTCTTAATTGTTTCCACTTTATTCTGCTGGCAAACCAAACATTCCGCCACAAACTTTCGAATATCAGATTTAAGGCCATCCCAAAAAAATTCTTTCTTCACCCTGTGGTAAGTTTTTAAAAATCTCGAGTGTCCTCCTAAAAGAGAAGTGTGCAATTCCAGAAGAATCTTTTGTTTTAGTTGGGAATTCTTACAAAGATATAAGCGATCTTTGTACCATAAGGAATCATTTTTCCAACTAAATGTATCCGATGTACTAGGATCTTGCTGCAACTTTTGAATGAGTGTCCATACATCTTTGTCCTTCTTCCATTCATCTCTTGCTTCGGTTATCCAATCTGGTTTGATAATAGAAATGGCACAAAGCAATGCTTCCACCTCTTCATTCTTTCTTGAGAGTGCATCTGCAACAACATTAAGCTTTCCTTTTTTGTAGATTATTTCAAAGTCATAACTCAACATCTTTGTGACCCATTTTTGCTGCTCTTCTGAAGATAGTCTTTGTTCCAAAAAGTGTTTAAGACTATCATGATCAGTTTTTACCTTGAAGTGTCTTCCCATTAGGTAAGTTCGCCATTTCTTTAGTGCATGCAGTATTGCTAACATTTCTTCTCATAAATAGGTTTTTGTAAATACTTTCCTTTGATTGGACGACTTTCAAAAGAAATGGGTCTTCCTTCCTGCATTAAAACTGCACCAATTCCATTTCCTGAGGCATCACATTCCACAATAAAGGTTTTTGTGAAGTCTGGCGTAGCTAGGACCGGTGCTAGGCACATTGCTTCTTTAAGATGTTCAAAGGCCTTAGTTGTTTCAGGAGTCCATGAAAATGCATCTTTCTTCAATAATGTTGTTAGAGGTGCTGCTATTCTCCCATAATTCTTAACAAACTTGCGATAATACCCTGTTAACCCGAGAAATCCTCGCAACCGCTTTATGGTTGTGGGAACTTTCCATTCCTTAATGGCTTTAATTTTGTTAGGGTCCACTTTAACACCCTCGTGAGATACAATATGACCCAGATATTCCACCTCTTGTACTCCAAAGAAACATTTGGACTTTTTGCATATAATTGTTTCTCCTGCAATAGTTTGAGCACCCTGTCAACATGTTCAACATGATCCTTCCAAGACCTGCTGTAGATTAGTATATCATCAAAAAATACTAGCACAAATTTTCTAAGGAAGGGTTTGAAAATGGAAATCATCAACCCTTGAAATGTAGAAGGTGCATTGGTAAGGCCAAAAGGCATGAACAAAAATTCATAATGACCCTCATGAGTTTGAAATGATGTTTTTGGAATATCTTCACTCTTCATTCTAATTTGATGATATCCTGAACGAAGATCCAACTTGGTAAAATAAATTGCTCCATGTAATTCATCCAATAATTCATCAATCACAGGAATGGGAAATTTGTCTCTAATGGTGAGCTTATTGAGCTCCCTATAATCTGGACACATTCGCCATGATCCATCCTTCTTGTGTACCAATACTACAGGAGCAGAGAAAGAACTTTGACTAGGTTGAATTATACACGCCTCTAACATTTCTGCAATCATACGTTCAATTTCGCTCTTTTGGAAGTAAGGATATCTATAAGGCCTGATGTTTGGAGGAACACTTCCTGGAATCAAATGAATAGCATGATCATGATCACGAATAGGTGGGAGTCCTTTGGGAGTTGCAAACACCTTGGAATGATTGTCCAAGACTTGTTGGAGATCTGCAGAAATAGATGATTTTGATGTTGGAACTTCTAGTGAGCATAATTGTGCAATTACACCTTGCTGTTCTTTCTTTAGAAGCTTTGTCATGACATTAGAGCTTATTATCCTTCCTGGCTTCCCCGCAATACCCCATAATTCGACTTCCTTTCCTTCTGAAAAAAATTTCAAGAAAAGTTCTTGAAAATTAAAAGCTACCGTCCCCAAAGATTGTAACCATTGTACTCCTAGTACAACATCAGCACCTCCCATAGGAATGGCAAGAATTGGACTAATCAATACATATTCCCCCATGGTTAGCTTGATATTATGGCATTTTCCAGAGCAATTTATAGTTCCTCCATTTGCAACCATCACTTGACATTCTGGTGCTGGGTATAGGAAACAATTTAATTCCTTGGCTACCCTATAATGAATAAAATTATGGGTGCTACCTGAATCAATCAACACTATTACCCTTTTCTTCTTTATATGTCCTTCTATCTTGAGAGTTTGAGGAGTGGTAATTCCTGCCAGCGCATTACATGATATGGTCGAATTCATTTCTTCTTCTTCTAGGGGTGGTTCCTGGTGTAGATCCTCTTCTTGTTCATTTTCTTCTTCTTCTTCACAATCTATGTAAAATAATTTCTTCTCAGCACACTTATGACCCTTAGTGTATTTGCTATCACAACTATAGCAAAGCCCTTTTGCTCTTTTTTCTTCCAATTGTTGTGGTGTCAACCTTGTAGGTTGTGGAAATCTAGGCGTAGCAACACTTCCTTCTTTATAGAATTGAGTGGTAGGCTTCCTGGTCGCCATAATTTTACATTCAACTTTTCTTGCCAACCTGAATGCCTTCTCCAATGAATCAGGTTCCAAAACGCGAACTTCATGTTGGATGTTATCCTTTAGAGTACCTATGAAGAGATCAATCATGTGTTCCTCTGGAATATCAGTTACCCTTATATTCAATTTTGGAAGTCCTCAATGTGCTGCCCCACTAAACCCTTTTGTTTGAGATTTATCAATTGGCTAAAGAAGGTGTTGCTCTTTGTATCCTCATAATGTGCTATCATTTCCTCCGTAAAAATTGACCAAGTGACACTTTTTTTACGGGAGCAAAGCCATCGATACCATACAAATGTATTTTGTTCTAAATGTAAAGTTGCAATGCGTACCTTTTGTGTGTTTTGCACGCTATGGAGATCAAAATATTGCTCCATCTGTAGTATCCATGTTACAGGATCCTTTCCATCAAACTTCCTCATATCCATTTTTGGAATATGGTGGTTCTTCCCGCCAACATTCGAGTTTATGAAATCACAATTAACATTTATTTTGTTCTCATCAGGAGGTTCTTCTCCTATATTTCCGCCATTAGGAATCATTTCTGGTTTTAAGTTTGTCATCAAGCCTTCCATGTATGCTTTTAGATCACTCTTCATGTTTTCCATGTTGTCTTTCATGTCATCCATCTTAGCTTCCACGCCATCCATCTTAGCTTCCACGCCATCCATTTTAGCTTCCATGCCTTTCTTCAAACCGTCCATCTTCACTTCCATGCCTTTCTTAAAAACTTCCATTTCATTTTTTGTTGCTCTTTGCGAGAGTGAAAACTGTTGCATTTGCTCTTGTAATTTTGATAGATCATGTTGCAATTCTTCATCTTCATGAGTCATAGTAGAGCCTTCTTAAGGCTTAATGGGTGTTGAATTCTTTTTAGGGGCCATTTTAGAATCCAATATTGATATCTATTCTACAAGATGCCCTTGGAATCAATTCAACTTGATTCTTCAAACAAGACTTATGCAATTCGGAAAAAAAATACACACCTTTTACTATCTTTTAGGAGATCGATATTGAAATTGAATTATCTCTGTAATTGAAAATCTTCGATATCTGAAATTCAGCCCTGTAGTAGCCCTCTGAAGTTTCTTTCAAATGCCACAGGTCTGACCTGATTTTGATTCTCCAAGACAAAGTTGTGTCCAATCTCCCACAATGACCTAATTCTGGACTGGTTCAGTAGAGCGAACTTGTACGACTTGCCACGTGTCACTGTTTTGTCTTTTGTCTCTGAAATTGATAGCGAAGAAACTACAGGCCGTGTGCTGGTGACCACTTTTGACGGCACTCCAATCCAATCTTCAGAGAGAGAGTTATTAAACTTTTCCCACGATCACCTCTTTGAGATGAAATTCAGGAGCCTGAAAAAGCACTACCTTCCACAGATCATATCTCCAAAAATATTGCGAACCAAGCTCTGAAAGTTTTTGACGAATTTCCTCAGGATTTCAGCTTCGCACCATAAGAATTTCAGATTCTGAACCTTCGTAGAAACAGATTTGATAGCCAGAAATGCCACGATGACTGGTTTAGGAGCTGAAACAAGACTCCGACTTACTTATGATATATCTCTGCAAATACAGAACCAAGATTGAATGCACAAGCTCTCAGGGATTTCGGCTTTGCACCCAAAATTTCAGCTTCTGAAACTTTGTAGAGTTATGAAGGAAATGTCATTTAGACACCCTGCTGAGCAGCGAAACCCTAGAATCCAAAGCCTCGACTACCAGAATGTTGTGAAACCAGCTCCAAAAATAGAAGAAAAGAGATATCAACGCCTTAGAAATAAGCCACTCCGAGGGGGCAACCTCCAATACATTACATGAATGAACAATTCTTGGATGATACAAATGACAAAACCTCCTTTCTATATATAGGATTCCATGGGGCCACAATGTAATCCTAGTGGGGCCATAATGTAACCCTAGCCGACCTAACAATAATAATTTAAGGGCACAATAATAACAAAATGGGGGTTACAAGGGTACACTAATAACAATAAGGGGTTTACACTAACAATAATAAGGGGCTATACTAGTGATATAGGGACCTAACATATAGCGTAAGGTATTAAATAGGACAAGAAATCAACATCTACATTGAAATCAATGCATCTAGTGCAAGTGATCAGACAAGATTAGAAATTACGAACTACACTAAAACAAATACATATAATTTTATGAAAAACCAAAATATTCATGACTTTTCAAATCTAAATTATATGTTTGTATTTGTCTATGTGTCTCTTTTTTCTTCTCTCTCTCTCCAACTTCCATTCTCTGTCTATCTCCCTACTTATCTCCTTCCCTCTCTCCCCCTCCCTCTCTCCTCGTCTCTCTCTCTCCACCTCTCCCTCCCTTTATCTATCTTCATGTTCTTCCCTCTGCCCCCCTACCATCTATATCTATACCTCCCTCCATATATCCTGATTTGTCTCTCTATCCCAACCCCCTAAAAACCTCTCTCTCTCTCTCTCTCTCTCTCTCTCTCTCTCTTCATATTTATCTCTCTTCCTCTCTGACTTTCTTAGTATCCCTCTTCTTCCCTCTTGCATCCTCCATCTATATCTCTATCTCTATATGTCTCTCCTTCTTTACCTCTCTATATCATCCTACATACACACACACTCTCTCTCTCTCTCTCCATATCTATCTATCCCTCTTCCTCTCCCTCTCTATCTCTCTCACACCCCCCTGTCTCTCTCTAAGCCCCCAAGCCCCCAAACATACACACTCTCTCAATATATATCCATCTATCTCTCTCTCTCTCTCTCTTCCTCTCCTTCTCTCTCTCTCTCTCTATCTCTCTCTCCCTCTCGCTCTCTTTTCACCTTCTTTCTCCATATATATATATATGTGTGTGTGTGTGTGTGTGTGTGTTTATCTTCCTCCCTCGCTCTCTTTTCCTCTCTCTTCTGCCCTATCTCCTTGCTCCATCTATATCTCTATCTCCCCTTATCTCCCCTTCTCACCCCCAAAACAGACACATTTTCTTTCCATATATATCTATATCTCTCTCCCCACTCTTCCTCTCACTCTCTCTCTTCCCCAACATTCTCTCTCTTCCCATTATCTCCCTCTCTCTCTCTCATCATCTCTTCATCACTTCCTCTCTCCATCCAACTTTATCTACTTTTCTATTTCTTCCCCTTCAAACTCCATCTCTTTCTCCTCTCTCTCTTCCTTGCTTTCTCTCCCTTTCTCTCTCACCTCCCTATGTCTCTCCCCCCATCACACACACACCCACTCTCTCTCCACCCTCTAATTTTGTCACTATCTCCCTATACCTCTCCTTCTCGCTCTCTCCCTCCTCCATATATATGTATTCATGTCTCTCTCTTACCCTTATTTCCCTATCTATACCCTCTCCTTTTCTCTCCCTTCCATTGTTTCCTCTCTCCCTCATTCCATATTAATCTCTCCCTCTCTCTTTCCACCTGTATCTCTTAATGTATTTATTTTTCCCTCCCTATCTCTCCCCCTTCAAACTCCATATCTCTATCCCCTCTCTCTCTCAAGTCCCCTCTCTCTTCCTTCCTTTATCTCCCTTTCTCTCACACATCTCTATGTATTATGCCCCCCCATAACACACACACTCTCTTTCACTACACTCCAATAGTGTCACTATCTCCCTCTCTCTCCCATTGTCGTTCTTCCCATCTCTCCCCCTCTATATCTATGTCTCCCTATCTATATCTTCCCTTTATTTCCTTATATATAGCCTCTCCTTTTCTCTACATTCCCTTGTATCCTCTCTTCCTCATTCCATATTCATCACTCCCTTTTCACTCCCTCTCTCTCTCTGCATGTATCTCTCAATATATTTGTTCTTCCTTCCCTCTCTTTCCCCATCCAAATATATATCTATCTCCCTCTCTCTCCTCTCTTCCCCCTCCTCTCTCTCCCTCCCTCTCTCCTCTCTCTTTCCCCTCCTCTCTCTCTTCCTTCCTCTCTCCCTATCTCTCCCACCTCTATGTATCTTTCCCCCACTCAATTCCTTGTCCATCTCACTCTCTATTTTAAATATGATCCCATTTTATTGTATTTAAGAAATTATATAAATTAAAAAAAAACATAGTTGGTTGTACAATATTAAACATATAGTTTCGATCAGTCATGTCAAATAAAATACAATAATAAAAAAATTAAAATAATCATGCACTATCATTCCTCTATCATTGTTAGTCACCTTTTTTTTCTCTCTTTGCTTGCATCGTCGGTTAAAATGCATCTATCCTAGTTTTTTATAGTATCATTTATGTTATATAAATTTCATATATGTATATATAAAATTATTTCCTTTTTAAATTATTAAAACCTCACTTTGATCTGTATGCATATATTTTTAGTAGTCCCGAGGATGGAGGATTTGATATACCTCAAAAATAATTGTAACCTTTTTTTTCTTTTTTTTTAACTAAAAAATATTATAAAATTAAATTAAAAATATGCAAATATTTTTTATTTTTTTTGTAAATTTCGTAGTACCTAGCCATTTTATATTATAGGTGCAAGTTGCATCAAAATTTACATCCAAAATTGAGTGCCTCAACCTGGTTGAAGGAAACCAAGTCTGTTGGCCATCTGAAGAAGTTATAAGCTAACCAGAATCTATATTGTCTCTTACGCTTAGTAGAAGCTAACTTAACACGACTATGTCCATAGAAACTACATATGAAACTGAGAATATATAATGTATCAAGATTCATTCAAAATTGAAAGCAAAACATGAGGCTAATGAAAACATGAGATCAAATATCAGTAGCCAGATCCTTGATAGGAAATCCTGAAGGCTTGGCATCCTGTAGAAGACAGAGATGTTGTTCAATATTGCCAATTCGGGCATTTTGCTGATGTTGGGCCTTTGCCATTTCACACATCTCTTGCTTCAAAGAGTGGAGTTAAAATAAAACTAATGAGTAGGAATGAATTTCTTTTTTCTAAAGGCTCTCTATGGCTCTTACCAACGCACACTTCAATTTCTAGTATGTTTTAATAGATTGTTGAAATAAGGAGACTCTGCCCCTAGTATTACTCAGGTCCAGAATAAAATCCATTCTATCCTCTTCATCACTTATATAAGTTTCTGCTTCCTCTGAATCATGTTCCCATTTTGCAATTGTTACTTTGATATCCTCAGGGGTAGTAGACTCATATGTATCAGCTAAATTTTCCATAGTTTCCACATTATATTTTCAACACTCTTACCGATGAAATAGGTAACCTCATTGTTACCTACTTTTTGAAGTATCAATAAAAACACCTGATTTTGAAAAAGTGGTGATGCAGAATCAAGAAAAAAAAATTGAGCATGTTTTTGGCACTTTAAGTTTTTTTCATTTTGTTTTATTATTATTATTATTATCATTATTATTGTTTTTGTTTTTTTTGTTTTTTTTGTGATGTTTTTTATGTTGATTTTGAATAGTGGTGGTGTATCATAACCAAGGTTTTTTTATAGGATTGATTTTGACACTATATATTTTCTAATGTCTTCTTCTTCCATGAGATGTTTATTTTTAAGTGCATTTATGTACTTGCATTTTAAAAATAAAAAAATATTTAAAAAAAATAAAATAAAAGCTTGTAATGATATCTTCACTTTGTCACTTAGATAAAAGATGGAAAAAGGGTCAATATTCTAATGTTTATATTTTCTAGATGTTTATGTATTGTTAAATAATTTTTCAATGCACATCAAATAATTGTCACTAAAAAACCAATATTTTGAACCATATGACAAAAAAATACAAATTTTCAATATAAATACAATGCAAAAAATACACTTTTACAAATTTTTTGTTGGAAAAAACATGTTAAATAAACTAATTTTTTGGGAGAATATTAACCAAAAAAATTAAGAAAATAACATTTTTATTGAATTTTATGTCAAAAAATAATAGAAAACATATGTTTTTTGCAAAAAATAAGGGTTGTTCTCATAAAATATCAAATTCTAAACATTACAAGTAAAACTGATTAATAGTTCTCAAAAATAAGCTTTGTTTGCAAGCATAACTTAAACATCATCAACAATATCAACTAATATATCTTCAATATCATCTAGAACAACATTGATGGCTTCTTCCGCAACATTTTATTCTTCATTTTGATCATTGTTGTCTTCTAATGGATCTTTCATGTCAGCAAATCTTCCAAAGTGTCCCTTTCCAATCATTCCATATAATGGTGGTTGAGGTTCCTTTTCTTTTTTTGCCATACGTGATTCATTAAAATCTCCTTTCCTCAAACCAACTTCTTGCTTCGCATCTGAAAGGAATTTAAGAGCGTTAATTCTTTGTTGAATAAATTTGCATTGAACTGGGTATTTCTCAATGGCAATGCAATTTCTTCCTTTTAGTAGGAAACATGCTATTGTTGTACCTAATCATCAAGCACAAAAAAATAAGGAAGAAAATTAGTATGGAGACATAAAAAGTAAAAAAGACGATATTTAAATTTAAATTTGTATAATAAAAATTACCTGAACCTGAGAATAAATCCAAAACCCATTCTCCTTCATTTGAACATAGATCTATAAGATAGTTAATCAATGCTTGTGGTTTTTGATAAATGTTACCTATATCTCCTTTTGCATCTTTATCCTCATATGTTAGTTTTCCTACAACTGCATCATAAACCAATACTTAACTATGATAATTCCCATCTACTCGATTCATAATAAATTGTTTATAGCTATCGTCTTTTGTCTAACATTCAACATGGATGAACTCACAATCATTTATAATAGGTTGATCTTCGGAAGAAAAAATATTTGACTTTTTCCTGTAACATAACATAGTAAAAGTTCAATTAAATTTTACATGAATGAAAAAATTTAGGAGGAATCAAACATACAATTTCAAAGTCTTACCATGTAAGTTGCATCCTTGAGTTTAAATATGAATAAAGTGAATTTATAAATCAACATACCTTATTGAATGCAATATAAAACTCTTTTAGTGTTGATGTAGAACTTGATTCTGGGTAGTTGCATACAACGTCATCCCAACTGTCTTCATTTAGCAGTTTAACCATGTGTTCTTGTATTTTCATAAAAATTTTCCGATTGAATAAATCAAGTTAAAAGCGTTAATATACTGACATGTATAACAATTTCTACCAACATCATTATGTTTTATTTAAAAGAAAATTATAATGAAAGAAAAATAAGAAATAATTCAAGAAACTTACTTTTGAAATTCTGCACACATTTCTTCCATTGATAATTCACCCGACTTCACACGGGCTAATACTAATTTGACTAATTTATCATTCTTCACACCTTGCATTGTTCTCCAAGGTGTGATATTCATATCCTCTGGAAGCTGCTTCATTTCAGGACCCGCCTTACTATTGGTACATATTATGGGTTTACTCTTTCTAACCTTCTGATTTTTTATGAAAATATTCTCCCACTGATAAAAAATCTCATCAATCTAATCACATACCTCCCCAGTTCCAAATGCCAACTAAAAAATGTTATCTGTGCCTCTGAAGAAATTTGTATTCAATTTTCCATCTTTTGCTTTTTTTCATCAATTTGATAACCTGTTTCCATTAAACATTCCTTTCAAAATGTTACACTAACTTGTGTCTTATCCCCACCACATTTTTCTATGAATTCATTATGAATAAATCTGACCCTTTGGATGAAATTAATTTTCATTCTGTACTCATTATCTGCATTATGATCCCATACCAATAAATTTGATTCTATTTCTGTTAAGCTAGCGTAAATGACGCATTTCACTGTTTGAAAAATATAGTTATTGGGATATTCTGCAATCAATTATCTCTTAGCCTCTATCAAATGGTTCCATCCAATTACATAATATATATAATCAAGACATTTTTTCTTGTCAAATGCTTGTTTTTTGGGAACCTAACGTGGATCGACAAGAACCACATAATCCACCACATGCGCATATGGATTGAACTTGAACAATGTTTTCAGATTATGTACATGTAGGTGATGGGCCTTTCTAATTTGATATTGAGATTGTCCTTCATCTGGGCTATAAATTTGGTTAACATTAAGCTCAAATGTTTGGCCACCAAGAATTAATTTATTCTTCCTCAACTCTTGTTGAATAGCATTTTGTTTTGTTTTAATAATGCCATCCTCTAACTCAGCACCTGGTGTTATGATTTCTTTGCTTTCGTGAGAGCTTTCATTTTGTTCTTCACTGCTGCTCACGACCTTTACAGGTTCACCAATATTTGATTTCCTAGTCTTATTGGATAACATATTAGTTTTTTTATTAACAAGCTCTCCTTCATGAGGTAAAAGAGAGACATCTTTAGCAATTTTTGTTTTTGGTGTCTGATATGTTTTTTTCTTTTGCACAACAGTTCTAATCTCCTCCTCACTAATTCTATCATAATTTTCAGTTTCATGTTCGACACCTTCAAAAGAAACATGTTTAAGTTTACTAGATTGACCCACCTTACTCTTGGTTGATCCCCTCTTTGTACTATTGCAGTGTCACGAGCTATTGGTCTTTGCTTCAATCTCCTTTCCTCTACTTTGTCTTTGTTGAAAGTGTTGATCACATCCATAACATTTGGCACCAACATATAAATACCTTCAAACATGTTTGAAAGACTCGGAACAAAATCTTATCAAACAAAATAAAACATGTCAATGATCAATAATTTATAAAAAATTGAATCATCCTTACAATAATTCATAGAGGAAATAAAAATAAGCATACTTACAATGTTATTTGCAATGTTGCTTGATATTTCTTCAGAAAATTTTGAAGAAATTTCATATGTGTCATACTTGACGATTGATAGACGATATCTAACCTTCTCACGTTTCTAAGCCTTCCTTGCAAGAACATAAATAGTGTTTGTATTTGGGACCATACATATGTCTCGTACTCTGCCCATCACATCATATGGCTCATTTAAGCCAATCATACCACAAATCAGATAGATGTGTATATCAGCCTCCGTTTCATTGTCTTCAAGATACCATGAGAAATCAATTTTATCTATTTCCTCGGCATTCTTCCAATCAGAAATAAGCTTTAATGAACCTGGTGCCCCACTTGCTTGAATTTTATTAGTGTTTGCAACAATGTCCTTATTGCGTCCAACAGTGTCCATAGTGCGTCTAGCTGCAACTTTAGATTTGGGAGTTGTATCCATAGTGCGTCGAACTGCAGCTATAGATTTGGGAGCTGCTGCCCTAGGTGCAGAAACATTCATAGAAATCTTTTTTGATGCCATTTTCCTGATAAAAAAAAATATACATATTAGTTAATGGAAAAATAATGCGGATAAAATAAATTTAATAAACAAAATTTATTTTTAAAACTAAAAAACTTATAATCTTTTAATATATTTTGAAATTTTGAAAATTTAATTTTACATTACATAACAATTGAATAAAAATAAATAAAATAAAATAAAATTTTAAATTTATTTTACTTTACATAGCAATTAAATAAAAAATTAATATAAAAGTTTATAAATTTATATAATATTTTAATATATTTGAAAATTACAAATTTTTATTTCACATTACATAGTAATTAAATAAAAATAAACAAAATAAAATAAAAGAAATTAAACAAAATAAAAAAAAAATTAAATTTTTTATGATGTTGTTCTAATACTTAAATTTAAAAAAAAAAAAAAATTAAAAAAAGAAATTTAAATATTTAAATGTTAAAAACAAATGTTATAATATTATATTTTTTTATTTTTTTAATTGTATTGTTATATAGTTTATTTATTTATTGTATTTTTATATTAAAATAAATGTCGTTTTTTATTTATTGTATTGTATTGTTTTTTTTTTAATTATATAATGTTTAAAAACAAAACATAATTGTTATTTAACAATTTATTCTTTATTTTTTATTTTTTATTATATTTGTTATATTTTGATATTTTTAACAATTTTTTTTTTATTAAATAATGTCTTAATAATTATTTATTAATTATATTATATAACAATGTTTTTTATTATTTTTATATAACAATGTTTTTATTATATTATATAACAATATTTTTATTATTTTTATATATAACAATGTTTTTATTAATTTTTAATTGTTTTATTAAAACAAATTAAAAAATATTTATATAATTTTATAAACAAAAATAAAACAAAAAAATTAAAACAAAAATAAAACAAAAAATTAAAAAAAAAACCAATGCTTGTGACGTGGACCTCGTGGCCACGCCCGCGGGGCGCTGGAGGCCGGTCGGGCAGCGCCACAGGGGTTTGCCCTGTTGAATTCTTAGTTAAAATAGGGGGGGGGTGAATCAGTTTAACACATACATGATTTTTTTTAATTTTTCATCAGCTTATTTACAACTTACTTTTATAACCAACCTTAGTATATGAATAGTCTTAATATGTTTCAGCAAGTATTAAATTAATGTGATATCAAACTTATTATGAGAGCAGCAAACATTAAACAGATTTGGTAAATCATCTCAGCATGCAGGCAACACAGATAGAGACAACAGATATAAGTGGAAACCCATAAAGGGAGAAAACCACATCTTATTATTGTTGTGATGCAAAGGCAAGCTCCAACTCCCCCTCACCACTATTTTTCTACAGGCACCAACCTATAGGAGGCTCCAACCTCAATTCTGCAAGCTACAACTTGCAAGGAAGCTCCAACTCCCTTAAATTTTTTGTACGCACCAGCCTATAAGAGGCTCCAACCTCAGTCAGCTACAACTGACATCTATCAAGCTTTAACTTTATAGGGAAGATCCAACTTCCTCAATTTATCAAATGAAATGTTTGTTGATTTACCTTAAATTTCAGCTCTGTTATGTAGCATATCTTTCTGCTCTTCTCTTCCTTATCTTCTCTGCCTCAATATTCTATACTTTGCATTCTCTATCCTTACTCTCTCTAACCCCTTTGCATATCAAGGTGATATATGCTCCTGCAAATAATGTCACTATATCCTGCTTTTCCTCTGTTGCTGTCCTTTGCCACTGTTGTTGTCCTACTGCTGTCCTTTGCCATCAATGACAACATTTCCAACAGTCTCCCCCTTTGGCATTGATGGCAATACACTTCCTTTGTTTTCCTTTTAGGACCCTTCCTCCCGCTGCTTGCTCTTCCTCCCCCTTTGACATCAATGGCAAGGGGTTGCTCATTTTTCAGTGTGCTTTCAACTCTTGCCTATGATCTATCTCATCGTTTTGTTGCTAGCTGATCTCCCCCTGGAATGATATTTTCGTTTCTGCTCTCCCCCTGGACTAAAGCTTCATTTTTCTTTCAGAGAGTAGTATCTAAAGACACTACCCTTAGTTTATTTCTCAGATATTCGAATGGCTCTCTAGCAAGAGGTTTTGTGTATATATTTTTTGTTTGTTGTTTTGTGGGCACATATTCCAACCTTACTACCTTCTGTGCTACTTGTTCTCTTAGAAAATGGTACTTGATTGGGATGCGTTTAGTTTTTGAATGAAGTACAGGATTTTTTGAAATACTTATAGCACTTGTATTATCACATTTGATAGAGATGGGTTCATCAATGCATATCTTCATATCTTGGAGGGTTTGCTTCATCCGCATGACTTGTGTACAACATGTTGCTGCTGCTATGTATTCTGCTTCTGATGTAGATAGAGAAATAGATATTTGTTTCTTGCTTATCCATGCCACCAGAATCTCTCCTAGATAGAATGCACCTCCACTTGTGCTTTTCCTATCATCCACACAACTGGCCCAATTTGCATCTGTGTATGTTGTCAAAGTGAAGCTTTTGCCTTTAGGATACCAAAGTCCATACTGTGCAGTTCCTTGTAGATATCTGAATATTCTTTTGACTGCAAGAAGGTGATTTTGTTTAGGTGCTAGTTGATATCTAGCCACTAGTCCTACTGCTCGCATGATGTCTGGTCTTGATGTTGTCAGATATAACAGAATTCCTATCATGGATTTGTAGAGTTTTTTATTTATATCAGCAGATCCATCATCAACACACAGCTTGCAACCCGTGATCATGGGAGTTGACATAGGTTTGCAGTCCTCCATTTTGAACTTTTTCAACATTTCTTTTAAGTATTTTTCATGTGAGATGAATGTACCCGTGTTCTTTTGTTGAATTTGAAGTCTTAAGTAGAAATTGAGCTCTCCAGTCATGGAAATTTCAAACTCTAATTTCATCTCCTCAGCAAACCCTTTTGCTAGTTCATCTTTGTAACTTCCAAACATAATGTCATCAACATATACTACAACAATCAGGAGTTCATTTTCATGGGATTTTATGTATAGATTGTTGTCTACTCTACCTCTCTTAAAGCCTTTTTTTTTCAAATACTTATCCAATTTTGAGTACCAAGCACGAGGAGCCTATTTAAGTCCATATAGAGCCTTCTTTAGTCTGCACAGATAGTCTTATTTGTCTATTAAAGAGAAACCTTCTGGTTGTTCCATGTAGACTTCTTTTTCTAGATATCCATTCAGAAATGCAGATTTTACACCCATTTGATACACCTTGAAGTCTTGGTAGCATGCAAAGGCGAGAAACATTCTAATGGCTTCCATTCTAGCTATAGGGGTGAATGTTTCATCATAATCAATTCCTTCAATTTGTGAATATCCTTTGCAGACAAGTCGGGCTTTATTCCTGATTACATGTCCTTCCTCATTCATTTTATTTTTGAATACCCATTTTGAGCCTATGAAATTTTTCTCAGTGGGTCTAGGAACTAGTTCCCAGGTATTTTTCTTCTCAATTTGGTCCAATTATTCATTCATAGCATTCACCCAAGACTTGTCCTTGTTGGCTTCTTTAAATTCCTTTGGCTCTATTTGTGATAACATGGCTATGTATACCTCTTCTGTCTATTCAGTTAGCTGCCTTCTTGTCTAGACCCCTACTCTCTTGTCTCCAATGATCTGATCTTCTGGATGGTTCTTCTGAGTGTATCTTGATGGGGCTTTCGATCTTAGTTCAACATCTTCTGTTGTCTTGAATGTTTCATCATCATCTTGGTTTTCGTCTTCATGGTTGTCTGATGGACTGCTGTAGTCTGTATCTCTTGTATTGTTTGGATGTTCTTCATCTAATCTCACGTCAATGCTTTCTACTATTTTTCGAAGAGTCTTGTTGTAGCACCTGTAACCTTTACTTTTGAAAGCATATCCTAGAAAGATCCCTTCATCTGCTCTTGCATCAAATTTCCCAAGGTTTTCATCATTATTCTTTATGTAACACTTGCTTCCAAAGATTCTAAAATGTTTGATTGAAGCTAGTTTCCCATGCCATAGTTCATAGAGAGTCTTGTCACTGCTTGGCCTTAAGTGGGCTTTGTTTAGAATATGCACGGTTGTGTGTACTGCTTCTGCCTAGAAGGTTTGAGGAATATTACTCTCTTGCATCATGGCTCTTCCTATTTGCTGTACAGACATGTTTTGTCTCTTTGCTACTCAATTTTGCTAAGGTGTTCCTGCAATAGTAAATTTTTTATTTATCCCATGTTGATTGCATAGGTCAGCAAAATCATAATTTGTGAATTCACCTCTTTTGTTTGATCTGATGCATTTTAGCTTGTGTCCTGTTTGATTTTCTGCTAATGCTTTGAATATCTTAAATTTTTCCAGAGCTTCCGATTTATTCTTGAGAAATGCAACCCATGTCATTCTGGAGAAGTCATCTATTATCAACATGAAGTAGGATTCTCCACTTGGAGTTTTAGTTCTTGCAGATCCACACAGGTCCATGTGCACAAGCTGGAGTGGTCTTCTTGTTGATAACTCATCTTTGGCCTTAAATGATGTGCGGGTCTGTTTCCCCAATTGACAAGATTTGGATATGGTATTAGAAGGCCTTTTTATTTTTGGCATGTCTCTGACAGATTTCTTCTTGCTTAGTCTGATGATGTGATCGAAGCTGAGATGTCCCAACCTTTTATGCCATAACCATGACTCGTCAAGTTTTCTAAGATGACATGCTTCATCTTCCTCTTTCACAATGTGAACATTAATCTCTGTTCGAACTCCTTTGAGCAGAGTCTTACCTGTGGTGCTTGATTTGACTTCATAGTCTTGTGCTATAAAAAGAACTTCACAGCCTTTATCACACATTTGACTGACACTTAGCAAATTTGCTTTCAGCCCATCTACAAATAGTACATATTGGGCCTTTCCTCTGCCATTGTCTAAGCTAACTGAGCCTTTTCCTTTTATTTTTCCTTATTTATCATTGCCATATTTCCTTTCATCAAGAGTTATAAACTTGCTTATGTCTCCAGTCATGTGTTTTGAGTAGCCACTATCCAAATACCACTAGCTTTTCAGGTCTTGAGCAGTTAAAGCCAAGTCACATTTATCCACCTTCTTTATCCACTGGAAGCACCCTTTTGTTTGGTATCTTTTGTGAGATGAGGAACTACATCTTCTGAGAGGACATTTGGATGCCATATGTCCAACTTGATTGCATACACAACATTTGATCATAATATTTGCAGAATTGTGAGTATGAAAAAAATTTCCTTGATTCATAAACCTTCTTGAGGTGTTGAACATCAATATTTGTCCATACTTTCTACACTCAATGATTTTATGTCCAAATTCCTTACAATAAAAATAGTAACCATAGAAACTATTTGCATAGCTGATGTAAGGTTGTCTTCTCCATTTCTTTACTTGAGACAGTCTCTTCACTATTTGCATCTTTTGCTGGTCTGAATTACTCCTCCTTGCATGACAATATGCAGCAATGTGTCCCAGCTTGTGGCAGACATGACAGGTGGCATTCTTCATAGGAGGGAAGAATCTCCTTGGATGGCTTCCAAATTTGACATACTCAAGGGTATATGATTCCTTTTATGTTGTCTTAGTATTTATTGTATTCTTTGTTACTAGAGGTTTCTTCTGATCTCTATCTTCATCATTACATGTTTCTTCTTTTGTAGGAGTTGTTTGTGCTACTTCATCAGCCTTTTCTGCTTTTACAAAAATAGTATTTTTGTTTTCCTTTTCTTTGATTTTACTTGATTCTCCTTCATAGCCTAGTCCATTTTTTATAAGAGGAGATCTTTGAGCATCCAGAATTTCGTTCAACTTACTAGAGCTTGTTGTTTGAGAGGAATTTGTAGATACTTTCCTCTGAGAATTTTCTAATTTCTTCCTCAGACATACTACTTCTTCTTCCAGCTTCTCTTTTTCTCTAGTTTTTTCCTTGATTTGCTGAAGTAACATGTCTTTTATCTTCTTGGCTTCTTCAAGCTCAACCTTTAGCTGCATGAGGACTTCTGAATTTTTCTCTTCTCTTACATACTTGAGGAGAATGTCCTTTTGTTTTCTGCACTTTAGTTTGAGTCTATCAATCTCCTCCAGAGCACTTCTTAGCTCCCCCTCAAGGTCGACTTCACCTTCTTCTTCTTCATCTTCTAGCAGGAGTCCCTCAAGTTCTTCTATGGCCATCAATAAAAATTTAGAGGTTCCTTCTTCACTTGAGGGTTCATCTGAGTCTTCAGAAGTACTGCTGTCTTGTTGTGCATAGAAGGATTTTCTGCTGAACTTCTTTCCTTTCTGCTAGTTCTTTGATGTATTTTTCTCTGACTCTTGAGCCTGATTCCTTACTTTCTTGTGAGGACACTTAGCAGCATGGTGTCCAACTCTTCCACAGTTAAAGCATTTGAAAGGAAGTTTACCTTTGTACTTACCTGAGCCTCTATCCAATTTCTTGACAAATTTAGCCTCTTCTTCATCCGAGCAAGAGCATATGTCTTCCTCTTCTTATTTCTTATTTTATGTTTTAAAGGTTTCCTCCCTTGTACTTGGCTTCTTCTGTGGGAGCCTCATCTCATATGATGTTAGATTTCAAGGTAGCTGGTTCATGGTCAAGGTCTCCCAATCAGATGTTTCTTCTATTGCAGACACCTTGGGATTAGACCTAGATGGAAGAGATCTTAGAATCTTTTGCAAAATTATACTTTCTGGTATGGTTTCTCCAAGAGCTTTCATATTGTTAACAATTTCTGCAACTTTTAAGAAGAAGCTGCCAACATCTTCATCATCATTCACTTTTAAATTTTCAAACTAGGCTCTATATACTTGAATTTTGGCAGTCTTTAGCTTTTTATTTCCGTCATGGATATTCTCTAGAGTGTCCCACATATCTTTAGCAGTCTTACTGTGCATTATTTTAATAAATTCAGCCTGACAAAGTCCACTTAAGATTGCATTCATGGCCTTTGCATTTGCTACAAATTCTTGTTTAGCTTCTCTTTCTGGGTCAGTTTCCTTTGGAGCATATCCAAATAGTACAGCAGCCCATACCTCTATTCCTAGAGACATTATGTATGCTCTCATTCTGATTTTCCAGAAGGCATAATTAGCACCAGTGAAGAAAGGGGTTTTATTGGTTGAGCTTGCTTCTTGACTAGCCATCTTAGAGGCCTAGGATCTCCTTTCAGTGGTTAAATTGGTATAAAAGGAACCTGCTCTGATACCAATTGTTGAATTCTTAGTTAAACTGAGAGCGGGGGGAGGGGTGAATCAGTTTAACACATACATGAGGTTTTTAATTTTTTCATCAGCTTATTTACAGCTTACTTTTATAACCAACCTTAGTATATGAACAATCTTAATATGTTGCAGCAAGTATTAAATTAATGTGATATCAAACTTATTATGAGCGCAACAAACATTAAACAGATTTGGTAAATCATCTCAGCACACAGGCAACACAGATATAGACAAAAGATATAAGTGGAAACCCATAAAGGGAGAAAACCACATCTTATTATTGTTGTGATGCAAAGGCAAGCTCCAACTCCCCCTCACCACTTTTTTTTTGTCGGCACCAACCTACAGGAGCCTCCAACCTCAATTCTGGAAGCTACAACATGCAAGGAAGCTCCAACTCCCTTCAATTTTCTGCAGGCACCAGCCTACAGGAGGCTCCAACCTCAGTCAGCTACAACTGACAGCTATCAAGATTCAACTTGATAGGAAAGCTCCAACTTCCTCAATTTATCAAACGAAATGTTTGTTGATTTACCTCATATATCAGCTCTGTTCTGTAGCATCTCTTTCTTCTCTTCTCTTCCTTATCTTTTTTGCCTCAATCTTTTATACTTTGCATTCTCTATCCTTACTCTCTCTAACCCCTTTGCATATCAAGGTGATATTACTTATAGAGATTTCCTGATGACTTTTTGTTTTCCTCTAGGAATTTGAAGTGAATAGTCCTGACTTTTTTCCTTCTACCTCCTTATTTATTTTATCAGCTCATTCAGAAAAATATAACAATATATATTAATTTCAAATTTATAGTGGGATTTTTGTTTTTCTCCAGAGACTTGCCAATGCATCACAAACAATGTAAAACAATTAAAACATTTGCATTATATAAACTTCACTCAGCCCTTGGCTTGTTGGTTTTGTCTTTTCTGTTGCTGTTAGATAAATGCTCTGCATAACTCTGTTCACTGCAATTGTGTGCACCTGTGCATGTACACCTGTCAAGCCTGCAATCTCTATTTACCTCTGTCAGCCCCATACTTCCACTCTCTCTGTGCATATAAAATGCATATAGCAAATTTGTACTTAATACTACTGTCAATCTGGGTAATTTCAATACTCTATTTTCTGGATTGGCAGTTTAATTTAATAAATGTGGAAGCTGCCTTCGGAATCAATGGTTAAGACCCTACAATGCCTATCAAGTGCTCCTTACATTAAATATAGGACTTTGAAACCATACGTAGAAACTCGCTTAACCCAAGGTCTCCTTAATTCATTTCCAAATGATTTCACCTCTTGAATAGTTTTACTATAGAACCTTTGGTCTAATCAACTCTCAGCATCTTGAAAACTGTGATTAAGTCATAATCAAAAACCCAAATTATAATATTTCAAATTAATATTTGAATATTCTGGCCAAACCATTACATAGAAGTCTCTACATATACTCGGTTTTTATAATTAGACTCCAATGGTCAATAAGTTATATTGAACTCTGCTTTATGAAGGCATCAATGAATATCTCAACTTTGGAATAATTATCAAAGTGATGGCCCACTCGCTCTTCGTCATAATTTATATTTAATTTAAACAACCTTGGTTAAGAACCCAGTTCTTAACATAACTATACTCGACTATAGCCTACTATTGATTAGGCCTTATGCATATGAAAATACTTTAATAACCTCCCATATCAGCGTATTTCATATTCGAGCCCACACATTACATCAAACATTCATATGCACCTAATCATATAATATGTATACCAATCATATCACAACGCTCCGTATTATAAAGTGAACCAGACAACATATATCAACCCCAACCTTCTTGAACTTTGAATTGAATAACTCAATGGCATTTAAACGAACGTTCGGGCCCACATCCATATAACGTAGCTTGCCTTAAGTATTGAAAATATCCAACGATCCATATGACGTCGTGCTCCAAGCGTTGATCGGACGATCACTACGCATTTTCGCGTTAATTTTCTTTCCGAGCTTTAACATCCCAAAAGCACATGAAATACGTGGTTTTCGAAAACTGCTTCAAACCACGTGTCAAATGCTCAACCGTATCGCGTTGTTTCCCTCAATACAACTTACCACCCTTGATCACACACGATACTGCCAGATTTAAGCTCTAAACCACGTTCACTGTTTATACCTCACAGTTCCGGTTGCTCCCCTTACTCCAGGTTCTGCCTAAATTCATAACATATTTGTATGGCCTACACCCTTAATACTTAAATCTTGTACGAGTAATATTTGCAAAGGTTCATTTAACGATAATGCATTATAACAAGTCTTGAATTTGATTCTAGCGCTAATGACCTTCCGGATCCCACAACTCACACGAACATACCTTGGGTTGTCTCGCCCTTCTTATCCGACGGCTGAGTTATTGTCATGCTCACTTCGGTGATCCAACATCCCTAATCAGATCTCGTGCGGACTATTACGCATGAACTTTAACTCATGATGAGAGTGGTTTTACAAAATTGCTCAGGGACACGCGGCAGCCCATGGCATTGATCGCGTTCAAATTGGGAATACAACTTTCCGTACAAAAGCAGTGCAATATGGTGGGGTTGGTTTCACAAACCCGATATCACTGTTCACAGTACTCATCGTTCTAGTTTTCACATGGTTCCTTCCCAGATACTATCAAAAATTCATTTATTTGATTTATAACTTCTCGTTTCGGTTCTTCTCCCTTTGATACATAGCTCCACCGTCTATTCTGTTTCCTTCATCACTTTGCCACTGAATCGTCATTCTACACAAGCTTCATTAAACGCTACATTTTTAATTTCATGTCAAGGCTTGATCTCACCGTAAAGTAGAGCCTGCCTTCGTTATATACAAAGATATATATACTCTTTTCAAAGATTTTCCTTCTTATTTCGGCCTTAACATAAAAAAAGTTTATTTCATTCTTACTTTAATATGACGCTACCATAAGATTTAACCCCAAACTCCATTAGGTTTTCACTGCTCAAAGCTCGGTTCCACCTCTTATTCTCAGGGTTAAATCTTGACCTTTCAATGGTTTAGTATACACATTCTGTTACACTCTTGGTGCCTTCGCATGCTAAACCAATAGTTCTATCAGAAACTCAATGCACATTCCAGGTTTGTAATTCGAATTCTTCCGCAGTTTCTACACATCCTGCAGTATAGTCTTCTGCAGTTTCTACACATCCTGTCACTGTATTCTTATTTTCCTCTTTCTCACTCTATTCTCCTCATGCTCCTACAAATACTGTCACTATATCCTTCTTTTCCTCTGCTGCTATCCTTTTCCACTGTTGTTGTCTTGCTGCTGTCCTTTGCCACTGTTGATGTCCTGCTGCTATCCTTTTCCATCAATGACAAAATTTCCAACATGCCCAGCTGGCCTCAGGCCCTCAACTGGGCGGGAGGTCGATTCCCGGAATCGGCCTCCTACCTAGTCGGGGGTCTGAGGCCGGCTGGGTAGCCCCCCATGGCACCGCCTGGCTGGCCTCCAGCGCCCCGCGGGCGCAACCACGAGGTCCACGACACAAGCATCGAGGGCCTGAGGCCAGCAGGGTAGCCCCCTGTGGCACCGGCCGACCAGCCTCTGGCACCCCGCGGGCGTGGCCATGAGGTCCACGGCACAAGCGTTGGTTTTTTTTTTTTTTAATTTTGTTCTTAAATTTTTTTTTTTTTAGATTTTGTTTTTTAATTTGTTTTAATAAAACAATTAAAAATTAATAAAAACATTGTTATATAATATAATTAATAAATAATTATTAAAACATTATTTAATAAAAAAAAATTGTTAAAAATATCAAAATATAACAAATATATATTAAATATATATATATATATATATATATATATATATATATATTATTAAATAACAATTATGTTTTGTTTTTAAACATTATAATTATAAAAAAAAAACAAACATTTGTTTTAATATAACAATACAATAAATTAAAAAAAAACTATATAACAATACAATTATATATATATATATATATATATATATATATATATATATATAACAAAACAATAAAGAAGAAAAAGATTGAAGATTTAAAATTAAAGAGAATAAAACTAAGATTTAAAATTAAAAAAGAAAAAGAAAAATAGAATATAAAATCAAAAAATTCTCAAATAAAAAAAAAAAAAACATTTTAAATAATGAAACCACTGATATATTTATGATAAAAAAAATAAAAATAAAAAACATTATAGTATTACTATATTTTTATGTGCATGGTCGTTTTATGGATTTTTCTGTCCTTAAAACCCTAAAAAATTTAGTTCTTTTTGCATATTATTCACTAAAAAAATATAAAAAAATTATGGTTTTTGAACCTAAAAACCTTAAAAAAGTAGTTTTTTGACACAAAAAATTATAGACAAATAGATTTTCCCCAAAATCATCTTTAAATTGACAGAATAGAAGGAAAACTAACCTTTGAAATGAAAAAAACTACTGTCACCAATGCCAACACAACGCCTCTAGAAAATTACGAATAGCAACACAACGTCTCCAATGCCAATGCAATGTCTTCACAAAGTTACCAATGCCAATGCAACACCTCCACAAAATTACCAATAGCAACACAATGCCTCGAATGCCAATGCAATGCCTCCACGAAGTTACCAATGCCAACGCAACACCTCCAGAAATTTTCTCTAAAAAATACCAAAAAACTTGATGTGATGTGATGAATAGAAATAATCATTCTTATTATATAGCGAATATTGTCTGATTGGTTTACTGTTTAACAAATGTGGGATTAAAATTTTGAATTTAAAATATTTACATTTTGTTTATTATAGTTCATACTATAGTTAAAATACTTAATATTTGCATGTAGTTATCATAGTTAGTATTTTATTTAATATTTAAATGTACTGAATGTTGAATAATTCAAATAGAATCCCTAATTAAAAATTAAAATAGAAAATACTTACATGTAGTTAATTATAGTTAATATTATAGATAAAATAGTTAATATTTGCATTTAATTATCATAGTTAATATTTACATGTACTCAATGTTTAAAATCATGGGATTAAATTTTAAAATCTAAAATAATTACATATAGTTAATAATAGTTAATATTATAGTTTAAATAGTTAATATTTACATGTTGTTATTTTTGTAAATATTTACATGTAGTCAATCTTAAACCATTCAAATAAGAAAATTATTTTAGTTTCGAAGGCATGCATGAAAGGAATATTTTCTGGATATTTTGAATAGAAAGTATGGTGAAATATTTGAAGACCAACAATTTATTAATAAATTTTGAAATATATTTTAGATGAATATAACGTAAGTTTAAAATTTAAAATTTAAAATATTTACATGTAGTCATTATAGTTAAAATATTTAATATTTGCATGTAGGTATTATAGTAATATTATAGTTAATACTGACATCTAGTCAATATTAAGTCATTGAGATAAAAAGATTGTTTTAGCTTGGAAGGCATCCATGATAGAAATATTTTGTGGATATTTTGAATATAAATATCGGTAAAATATTTCAACACAAGAAGTTTATTAAAAAAATGTTAAATACATTTTTTGACTAATATTTGTACCAAATATTTGAAATGAAAATTTTGAAGGGAAAATTTGGAGGGAAATTTTCAGTCTTTAAGCTATATATTGTAAGTGGGAGAGGAATTTGTATCATTCAACCTATTCTTGTTGAAAGCCATGGTTTCTTCTGATAGCGAATTTTTTCTTTGTACAACATCAACATATTCGTCACGCAACAACTCTATTCAGAGAGATGAATATAACGGGAGTTCGTTCACCATAAATAGAGAGTCAAAAAATCGACTCGGTTGTAATCCTAAAGATGATGAGAACAAAATTGATGAGGCACAAAAAAATGAAATTTCTATAAATCGAGTTCCAGTTATACCACTTACTCTTAATCCTAAGGATTATGAAAGCAACAGTGATGAAGGGCATGATGAAGAATTTCCAGAGTCAGAAGTTTCACTTCGTCCTAATCCCAAGGATTATGAGGACACCATTGATGAAGAGGGAGATGAAGAATATCCGCTTCAGCTTAATCCTAAGGATTATGTGAGAACAACAAATGAAGAGGGGAGTGAAGAATCTGCAGATTCAAAATATCCACTCTGTCCTAATCCTAAGGAGTCTGCCAGCACCACTGATGAAAAGGGGGATGTAAAATTTCCAAAGTCAAAATATCAAATTCGTCCTAATCGTAAGGATTATGCGAGCACCACTGATGAAGAGGGGAATGATAATGTTTCAGAGTCAAAACATCCACTTTGTCCCAATCCTAAGGATTATGCCAGCACCACTGATGAAGAGGGAAATGAAAAATTTATAGTGTCAAAATATCCACTCCGTCCTAATCCTAAGGATTATGCAAGCACCACTGATGAAGAGGGGGATGAAAAAATTCCAGAGTCAAAATTTCCACTTCGTCTTAATCCTAAGGATTATGTCAACACCACAGATGAAGAGGGGAATGAAGAATTTACAAAGTCAAAATATGCACTTCGTCCTAATCCTAAGGATTATGTCAGCACCACTGAGGAAGAGGGGAATGAAGAATTTGCAGCGTCAAAATATCCACTTTGTCCTAATCCTAAGGATTATGCCAGCACCACTGATGGAGATGGAGATGAATTTCCAAAGCTAAAATTTTCACTTCATCCTAATCACAACGATTATAATTTATCCAGTGATGAAGGGGGGGGATGAAGAATTTCCAATAAATATAGATTCAAGGCATTCACTTATTCTTCATCCTAAGGATTATGAGAGCTTCAGTGAGGAAGGGGAGGGGAAGGATGAAGAAATTATAGTGAATACAAATTCAAAGCTTCCACTTATGCTTAATCCGAAGGATTATGAGAGCACCACCGAGGAAGGGGAGGATGAAGAGTTTCTTGAAAATGATAATTTTAGAGGCACAGATCTGAATATTGCATTTTCTCCAAGTGACCATTTCAAAGACACTCATGGTGATGAAGAATTGAATCCTCCCAGGGAAGAATTTGAAAGCATGGGTCAAGATGGTGAAGAATTTATTTTGAGTCAGGGTTACAAAAGTGCCGATGATTCTTGTGAAATGTTTTCTTCAACTGATGATGGTAAAGAAAATTTTCCAAGCAATGATGTTGATGAATTTCTTAACTATGTTGAGGATGATGATAGTGGGGATAATATTCCTCCTAATGGTGATGAAACTACTTTTACAAATGATGATGGAATGATGAAGCCGTTGCAAGCAAATATTGCAACTAGGAGTAGGAGTAGACCTTTTCATATCAATCCAAAGCATTCCAGTTATACAAGGGCGAGAAAAAAATATCTCACAAAAAGAAGTTTTGTCGTTCATTTGATTTCAAGTGAATTTTTTCAAAGGGATTTCTTGAAAAATATGGATTTCAACTTTTCTTTGGAGAAAATGAAAACATATATGTCAATGAATAAAAGCGTCAAAAATTCATATTTAGTGGGTTGCATGCAATCTACACTAGCAGGTTATGATTATCATATTGGGAATGTATTGCTTTGAAGAAAGGCATTCAAAATGTTGCATTCAGTTGGTAATTGTCATTTGTCAAGAATCCAGGATAGATTGGAAAGGGATCCCACATATTATTCAGATGCACATTATAAATGGGAGGTGGGGTTGTTTGCAAATACTGCTAAGACATGGATGAAATACTTATTTTCAAATCATGAAGAGTGTATGCCAAATAAAGACACAATACATATTCCAGATAATTTCTCTAGATGATAAATATTCATGTTATACAAATATTATGCAGAAATTGTTGAAGTAATTGGTAATTTTATTACATATTCTTATTTTACAAGGATATGGAAAACTGAATTCAACAATGTTTGTAGTCCTAAGAAGACAAGGATGGGGATTTGTAGCACATGTGCTTCTCTTAAAGCAAAAAGAGATAAATGTCAAGGGGCAGAAAGAGGTATGTGTTCAAAACATTGTTTTTTAAAATTTGATACTTATCAACTATGAAAATATATGTATTCATATGTTTCTTTTATTTTATGTACAGATTCCGTTGTCAAAGAATTTCCAGACCATCACAATCAACAAACAAGTGAAAGGAAAAAGTTGTAAAAACATTGAAATAAGTGTTATGATCATCCAAATAAATATTTGGGATTGATAATTGATGGTATGGACCAAAAGAAAACACTTCTTCCACATTTTGTCCGCACGCCAAAAAAATTACAGTAGGAAAATTTCATTCAGTTTCACTTGGTTGGTTTTATGGTATTTAATGAGAAGATGTTTCCAAGAGTTTTCTTCACAACTCAAAATATTCACAATGATGCAAATCTGACCATAACTATAATCCATGATGTGGTTACTCGTTGGTCTGGGATTCTTCTTGAAGTTTTGTATTTACAATTAGACAACACAAGTCGTGAGAACAAAAATCAAGTTTTTTTTAGGTATCTAAACATGCTCGTTGAATATCTCTTTAGAATATCGACAATGCAACAATGAATTACAAAAATAATTATGTTATATTCAATGTAGCAATGTTGATATTTTAATTATAAGTAAAATAGAAAATAGAAACTAATGTTGAATTTTTAGATTATGCAGTGATATTACCATGATATTATCTATTGTTACCATTTCGTATAAGATAGTTTTAAAATTTTTAATAATTATATGCGTCATTGAAAGGGAACACTTTGTTTTGATGCTTGATTTTTAGGTTTTGGTTGAAATTAGATTTAAATTTTTCTTATGCTAAGATTTGAAAAAATATAAGTTTTCATACTTTAAAATTAAAATTACTCTTACTTGTTTCTGTTCAATGATATTTTTTTCATTTACTTGTTAATTTTTTTTAATTGTTTAAGTCTTATAATTTCTTCATAGTTTCATTGTTCAAGTATGTTGTAAACTTAAGATTGAAAAACTTTAGATCTACAACTTTTCATTAAGGTTTTTATGCGCTACCAAATTTTATCTTTAATGTTATGGTTGACAATAATTACAATTTTGGGGTTGTTTAGAGTCAGGATATTTTATCTTTAACAACATCGATGAAAATTGTTCGAAATGATAAGCCCTTCAGACATGTATTTTTTTTATCTTTTACATCATCTATCAAAAATGTTAGAAATTTACGATTTTAAAAAATGTCCTAATATGTTGTCTATAATTCCATTGTTACAAGTGTCAAAATTATGAAACACTTTTTTTTTGTTATTCCAGCATCAACTGGTTTTGTTTTGAGGGTGTTTTTTCAATCCTTTTTTCAACAATTTTTTTTTTTTCGCATAATTTTATAAAATGTTGAAATTTGACCTTAAAAAAAAACCAAGTGCGTTCTGGAAGACACACTTTTTTTTTTGGGGGGGGGGGGGGGGGTTTTTGTTTTTTGAGACTTTTTGGGCTAGAGTTCCTGTTTTGAGGTCAGGTTACCTATTTCATCGATAACAGTGTTTTGCACCCTCGTTTATGAGATGGAGCAGTTCTAGCAGCACTCTGCCCAGTTTTTTTCCTAGCCATGAAATATGGAAATAGAGATTTAGATAGGACATGAACACAAGTTCAACAGAGACTCTGTAAAGACGTGAACTGGGTGAAGGCCAGAATATGCAGAACGTGAAGAGCTAACAAAGGATTAGCAGTAGAGCTATAGAGCTAGTATGTAGAACGAAGGCTATAGGCGGAACTGAAAATATTCAACTGAATAGGAATCAAGTAGAACTAGAGAGAATTGAAACCCCATCGATTTAAGACTAAACCATTTTCTGAAGGCTGAGAGTGCGAATTAGACAACTTAGACAGGTTTACAGTTTTGCTGAAGATTGAAGCATTAGAGACATACGAATTCAGATAATGAGAAAACAGAGACGCATAATAAGTAGATATGCTGGAAATCCCATTCCGAAAAGCATTCTTTCTATCATACTGAATAAAAAAATATGCTTCAAGGCTTCTAAAACGAGGAATGACAGCTAGATTCGGAACAATGTCAATAACTATGAGAAGATAAATAACCAGAAGAGCCATCACGCGACTAGATTTCATTTGTTGGGATCATAATTCGTATGTAAGAGAGCTCAGGTGAGAATACTTAACATACCGGAGAATCCTAAAGCATTTTAAGGAGAACTGACTAGAGCCGACCACAACCAAACACAACAACCATAATAGGAGAGGAATAAGAAAATTAGTTCAAAGGTTACCTTTACATAGCAAAACCTAGCACCAATAACCAAAATGACACTTCCTTTTAGAGTTAATGCATGCAGGACAGGTGACAAAAGTCATCATTCCCATCGGAGGTGGGAGAATACTACCATAACGAGAGATCTGAAAGGATTAAAAGCCGGGAGTATATGCATAAATGCGAAGTACAAGCTATCATGTTATACTGATAGGCACCCTAATCGAGGAAAAATATGCAAATATTTTTAGTAGTCATGAGGATGGAGGATTTAGATATACCTCAAAAATAATTATAACATTTTTTCTTTCTTATTTAATTAAAAAATGTTATAAAATTAAATTACATAAATAAGTATTTGTAAAATATTTTGATTTTAAAATAATTTATGGTTTTTGGGCATGTGGTATTCATAAGCCATGGTATTGCACCATGGTATTGTAACGAGTAATTAAAATCCTAGATCCATAACATAATAATGAAAAGCATAGATGGCCCATGGAATTCATAAACCATGGTATTAGCCCATGGTATTATGATTTTCTTCCGTCCTTTCCTTGTCTCTATCTTTCTCTTCTAGATATTGGCCCATGGTTTGTAAAAAATACTATTTAGAAGTTAATAATATCCACGGTAAATATTCTCGATTAAAAATATTGTTATATTGTAAATATTAAATTTTTATGTTCTTATTAATTAAATTTAGAGATTTTTATCCAATCATTATTTTAATCTATATGTAAAATAGATGTTAATTTATAACTACTATTTATATGTTATATATTTTAATGTGATATGTATATTATACTTTATTTTATCTAAAAAGGTGTTCGTAATATATACGTTTACACATCTAACGCTCACCCATATAATGCTCACAGTCAACCATCTAACACTCACACATATAACTCTCACTCATCCACCCTAAACTAGGTTGTAGAGTGCCTCTTGGCACAATTAATAGATGATAATATTTAGACCTTATGTATAGATTTTTGTCTACAGTATCTTTCTTAAAGCCCTGTTGTTGAAGGTATCGATCTAGTGTTGCATACCAAACTTTGGGAGTCTGTTTCAGTCAATATAAGGCCTTTTTCAGTCTGCACACAAACCCTTCATTTTCGGTGAGCGTGAACCCTTTTTGGCTGCTCAATACAAACCTCTTCTTCCATATATCCATTGAGAAATGAAAACTTCACATCCATCTGATACACCTTGATCCTTTTTTGGCTGGAAAAGGTAAGAAACATTCTGATATATTTCAGTATAGCTACTGCTGCAAAGGTTTCCTCGAAACCTACCCCCTATCTCTGGTCATACCCTTTGCCGACCAAATGAGCCTTGCTTCTAATTACTTGGCCCTTCTCATTTTGATTGTTTTTTAAAACCCATTTTGTTCCTACGACATTTTTCTCTATGGGTCTTGGAACAAGCTCCCAAGTGTCATCCTTCTCAATTTTTTCAAGTTCTTCATTCATAACTCTCACCCAAAACTTATCCTCACTTGCTTGGCTGAGATTTTTATGCTCAACCTGAGATACCATAGCAATATTTGGACAAATTTGACTGCCAAAAAATTTCCTCCTGGTTTGAACATGAAGTCTTTGTCTCCAATAATTTGACTCTAAGGGTTTTCTTTCTTTTCATACCCAGAAGGTGTTTTGGGCCTTAGAGTTTTGTTCGTTCATATGTCTTAATTATATGATTCCATTTCATCTTGATCAAAGGGCATAATGTTTAAAATGTCTTCTCTCTCTGAGTTGATTTTTACTTTGGAGGACTCAGATTGTGAAGTTATTTCATCTACTACTACATCAATACAATATTAAACCTTACTTGTCTATTTTTTGTAACACTTTTATCCTTTACTTCGAGTAGAATACCAGATTAATATACCCTCATCAACGTGAGAATCAAACTTTCCATGATTTATATCATTCCTTTTGATAAAGCATTTTCTCCCAAACACCTTGTAGTGTTTAACTAATGTAGGTCTTCCCTTTCACAACTCATAAGGATTTTTATCACTATTTGGCTTGAGTTTTTCTCTATTTAATAGGTACACTACTTCTTGTGTTGCTTCTCCCCAAAAGATGTGAGGTACATCTACTTCATCCATCATAGCTCTGGCCATTTCTTGGATTGTTTTGTTCGTTCTCTCAACTACTCCATTTTTTTGTGGATTTCCAGCCACAAAATAATGCCTCCTTATGCCAAGCTCAAACCTCTCACAACTCCTAGCTTCCCGACTCTTCATACTGTAAAAATTCAAATGACTGTTATACGAAATTTTAATCTAAGGATAAACTAAATTCTCTGAGTGTGGTGTTCCTTCACTCAGAACAACATAAGAAAGAAAACTAATATTTTATCTAAAACAAGTAGATATATAGAATGGGAAAGAAGCCTACTTGTGATACTTTCGCTCTCCTTCTCCTTCTGTCGCTATTTCCATCACTCTCAATTCAACTCAAGCTGCTAGGTCGATTCTTGCAAACAAAAACAGAGAACAACAAACAACACACAATATACAAGTATCTACTTATCTTAATCAAATCAAACCTATTAGATTTGAAATACATACATCATCAATAATACATTTCACAATATATAGACATATGTATGGTAAAATTAATAGATATCTTTATTAAAGAGTAGGAGGAGAATATAACAACCAATGGATCTATTTCTGGTCAACCTGCTCCAACTTCATTCATTAGGGGAATTTTGAGGTCTAAAATTGGCATATTAAGGAAATTATAAAATAATAGTGGAAATAATAAAATAATATTTGATTACATCATCAAATTTTAGAGGGAAAAAAGAAAAAAAACTACTTTTTCAACTCATATTCTGAACTTATCTCCCTAAGATTTTGCCCAAATTTCGAGCACGAATACTCGTTGGATGAAAATTTTCCCCAACCAAGGAGTGACCATTTTTTATACTTTTGATGGACTCTTCTAGACAAAAAATAAGAAATACATGAAAAACGTGATTGCAATCACGCTTTTTCATGTATTTCTCATTTTTTTTGTTGCAGGGTCCATCGAAAGTATGCAACATGGGTACTCCTTAGATGAGAAATTAAATTTTTCATCTAACGAGTACTCCCACTCAAAATTTGAGTAAACCCTTAGGGAGATAAGTGGAAAATACGAGTTGAAAAAGTAAATTTATTATTTTATTATTTTTTAATCTTTTTAATTTTTTACTCCAAAAATGGTCAATCATCCCCCATGGTTGACATCGTCATCTTGAATCCTATTGTTTCTCATAAAGTTTATTTTTGTTGTACATTTTTCTTAGGAGACCCATTTTAGACCTGAAAATTCCCCTAATTCCTACCTCATCACATCCAACATCATCTTAGCAGCATAACAGTACTTCCACTCTCTTATCAAATGAGAATCCAATAACATAAATTTTCCCAAAATTACTCCCCCTAGTACTTGGATGGGTGCAGAATTTATAGGGAAACTAATGATAGTTTCTCATTGAATGGATTTCTAATAATATGCAAGACATGTTTCCAAGTTCAGAGGTGGTGGATGGATACTTGGATTTGAAGTATGACACCTATGGACTCTTCTAGAAGGAACCGACCATGTGGAGATTCCCAAAACAATGAAAATTCTTCTCTGAGGTGATCAACGCACCCTTGAGTGTCGAGAAGTGCACTGCAGTGCACCCTTGAATGGAGATATTGGAATTGCAAAGCAGTTAATCCCTTGTAGATGAGCGTTGATGAGTCAGTGGGTAATATAATATATACTTAAAACCTTGGAAATCTCACAATTAAAGCCATGAATGAAATGTCTTCACTTAGGGAATATAGAAACTGAAATATAAGGGGATGAGAGACGCTATTCATTGGTCCAAGGGGATGATGGATAGTTTGACCAGGTCTTGGGGGATGATGCCAAAATTGACCTATAACATCCACCCCCTAAAGCATGAAGTCAAAATAATAATAGTATTTGGATGAGATGATTTGCGATGTGATGAGTAGGATCTGAAGCAGATGGTTACTGGCATCAAATTTGTAATACAATACATCATGATATTTTCATCTTGATCATGAATTTATAAAGGAGGCATACCCATGCTCAACACAAAACTATCATAACATGTGCATAATTAAAAAATTCATATACATTAGAATATTGCCCAAAATAGACACGCCTATAGATATAAGCCCATGTTCGGATGAAAATATTTATGCAAAGCCATCGTACAGATGATGTGTACAACAATCTTGATATCACACCCTAGATGGATGAAACTAGATTTGGTGTCTTCTTATCTCATTTACTCGATCGTTCAGGTACAAGTCTAACCATGTGAATATATGCTTTGAAGTTGAACATGGGAAGACATCATTTGATTACCAGCCAATAATGTTAGCTATTAATAGACGCAAGAAAACCACCATTGATGTGAATGGATCTTAAGGAACTACAGTACAATTTGCAAGGCGTGAATAGATGATTTTATGTCAAATTCCAAACAAAATTTTTTGGTTGATGGTCCAGAGTCAAGAAACCTGCCAATCATGTAGCAAGCCACAGGGTACTGGAAGATGTTTCTAGGTAAAATTCCTGGATGATGAGCTGATCTGGATAGGAAGAAAATTTATTGTGAAATGGAAGTAATTATTTCAGAGAAAAAATGTGACTTGATATAGAAATGTTCATGGATTACTATCAAAATGAAGGTTTATGAGTATTGCAGAAAGATGAGGATTTACTAGATGACTTCTCTTGAACATATCAGTGACACTGAGATGAGTTGGTAGCATTGACCCAAAACTGAAGTGAAGGTATGATGACCCATAGGTATGATGAACCGTCAAGAACATTACCAAACCCAAAAGTCATGATGATGGAGTGAAAGTGTCATGTTCAAGAGTGACTTGCTACCAAAAATTTTTTTGTTCTTTTCCCAAATTTTCACTAGTCATTGCTGACCAGTACCTCTTTACTTTTTAACAATATTGAGGAGGGTAACATATAATTGATCTATAATTCGACCCTTCGGGTGACTCCATCTCTATTTAATAATTTAATGAGTCCAATGATAAATAAAACTCGATATTTCCATGATCGACAAGTTTGTCACTATTTTATGTTTTAATGAGTCTACTGACAGTGAATACCTGGTTCATTTTCATGTTTAGAGAGTTTGAAAATGAGGACAATGAGTCCTTTTTTGTAAATTTGTCACTCAGGTCTGAAAAAGTGTAAAATGATACCTAAGAAAACCTCTTAGTCATGTTTGACTAGGTTTTCCTTTTTCGTAAAAAATCTATGTCAGTCCAGAAAAGGGTTAAAATTATACTGAGTAGATGTCATTTCATTTAATTTTACGAGCTCGAAAAGACAAGTGTTCGAAAATATTTTCATATTATCAGAGTCTGAAAAGAGCGAAAAGAATACTCTAGTGGGGTTCCTTTTTCCACATTTATCAAAGCTCGAAAAAGAGATAAAAGTGAACTTTAATTCCTTTTTCATTTTTATCAAAACTTGAAAAAAGAGGATAAAAGTATGCTTTGGCCTACTTTAAATTTAATTTACAAGAAGGAAAAGACAGAAAGAAGTCAACATTTTCATGGGTTTTACGAGCATTGAAAATAGGAAAAGAAGCTCGGGATTTTTGTGAGTCTAACAAGTCTTGAAAATAATAACCAAAATGAACTCGAGATGGCTTTGAATGACCCCTGCAGGAGCACATGTCAAATGCCCCTACAATATCACATGCCCCGCAAGCTTCATTTCATTCACCTAAGTATACTACTGGTTACTAATAGCTCGATGGAGTGAAGGTTCATTTATGAGATATGATGAAAGAATCGTCTTAATTAGGAGGGGATTTGTTTCATTCTTTAACGAGCTTGATAAGGAAATGAATTATGCTCATGAGCCAATTCATTTATCGAGGTTGACACAGTAAAAGAACTATCCTCAACACCTGTTTCATTTATTGAGGTTGCCATAGAGAAAGACATTAGGGAAATTTTGAGGTCTAAAATGGGCCTCCTAAGGAAATAATAAAATAATAGCTAACCCAATAAAATAATATTTATGAATTTGTATTTTAATTTTTCCACCAAAATCCATGTAACCATGGTTAAATTCAATTGAAAAGGTTTACCAAAATAAAATTAATAAAAAAATTGTACTGATGTGATTATAAATAAGAGTGAGCTTTTCAAGAAAATATCATTATCATTGAACAACTAATGCATTTTTCCTCTGTACTCAAATAACTTAAAATAAAATATAAATATAAATTCATAAACTCTTAATTGTAAAATATACTATTAATGAAAATTTATATTATTTAAATTATATAATAACAAGTAATTAATATACTATCCAAGATAGCCCGTGGGGCTTGGTCTAATGGCCAACAGACGTTTGTTAAGGCATTCGTGCTGATATGCAGGTCACAAGTTCAATCCCCGATCGTGATGCCCAAAAGGCTGAGTCGATTACCTGGGAGGCATGTGTGCGGGCCCTGCGATCCCTCCCCTAGGGGTTATAGTGGTAGCTGAAGGGATTTGACCCCGTGTTACGCGAGTATGATACCTCTGCCATTGCCAATTCCTCTAGCCAGAAAAAAAGAAAAAAAGATATATATATATATATATATATATATATATATATATATATATATATATATATATATATATATCCAAGATAATATGAAATTACATGTTATTATATAATTTAAATAATATAAATTATAATATGAAAATATAAAAATATAACATTTATTGCAAAATGTGTAAAGACATGAAGATTATGTAAGGATATGCATTGTTTCTTTCAAAACATATGAAATAACAATAATAATATTTTATTCAAAAAGTGTGAAATGAAATTTATTATTAGTCCTTTACTTTATGACTTTAAAAGTACTTAAATCACTACCATGGCTAACCATGAGTTTTTATCCACCATTGAGAATGTAACAAGTAAGTACCTTTAACTCAAGCAATGCCACCTGAACCATTGGGGATGATGTCATCCCCTAAAATGTGATTAGTTCTCATAAAATAAATTTTTATTGTACATTCTCCTAAGGAGGCCCATTTTAGACCTCAAAATTCCCATAATGAAATATCCTCATGAATATGTTTCATTTATCGAAGTTTACATAGTAAAAGAACTATCCCGATGAATCTGTTTCGTTTATCGAGGTTGAAATAGTAAAGTAACTATCCTCAAGAATCTGTTTCATTTATCGAGGTTGACACAGTAAAAAAACTATCCTCACGAATCTGTTTCATTTATCAAGGTTTACACAGTAAAAGAACTATCCTCAAGAATTTGTTTGATTTATCGAGGTTGACACATTAAAATAACTATCCTCAACACATGTTTCATTTGTTAATGACGTTGATAGAGTAAAAGAGCTTTCCTCATCACCTATTTCATTTTTTAACGAGGTTGCCACAGTAAAATAAATTTCCTCATTGTGTAGTCGGACCAGTGAGCGTGTGCTGGAAAAGACGTAGTCTAACAGAGTCATCATTTAAGGAGTTTAATGAGCACCAAAAATGATAAGTTATAACATATGTTGACGGGTCTTCTCTAGGGTTTCCATTGAATTTTTCAATGTCAAAGGGTGACATGGGTGAAGTCCATGAATTTGAGGAGGCACCAGAGTAGGTTCGAGATAATGATTGGCAATCCAGTGGGATGGAAGGACCACCATAAATATGTGACTCGGTGATGAGCGCGATCATTAGACATATTTGGACGGGTTAATAGTCACCTTTTTACCTTCTTAGATCTCTTTTTCTTGCATTTTTATTATTATTTGGGTTTATGATGCTAGTATAGGTGGTGATTAAGGCTAACATACTTTGAGTGCCTAATATAAGGTTGAGTGTAGGAAAACATGATTTATTAAGCCTTTTTATAAATAGTTTATCACAAAGACTTGGAGGAGACAACAAGGATAAATTATAGGAGGATTTTCCACCCTCAAAGACAGTTGAAGGATCCCAAATATTCTCTCCATCAATTCTAATTCCACAAGCAGCCGAAGGATCCCCAAGGATTATCTCCAACAATTCGAATTCCAAAGGAAGCTGAGCAACTCAAAGAGGAGAGCACTCAATCTTGGTTTACTTGGAGTCTAGTGGACTCAATCACCATTTTCTAGGGAGCTGTTGGTAGTTTCCCTATAGGATAAATAGAGCAAAGCTAGAGCTAGGAAGGGTTAGTCTATCCTAGTCTCACTTCCATTCAGAATTATTGTTGTGAACAATTGAATCTTTTTGTTTTATTCAGGGATCGAAACTTTCAGATATGTATGCAGTTATTCTTTTATGAAATGAGTAGATTGATTTCATTTGATTGATTTAATTTTAGAGGGCTAGGATTGTGGGTTAGGGCCCAATCCATGTGCCTCAACTTTTCTGTTGTTATTATCTTTTCCTTTCTGTCATTTAGCTAGTTTTTCCTTTGTCATTTAAGTTAGATATGCTTCTAATAAGTTTCATTACTATTTAGTTTTTGTGTTGCTGTAATTTTAATTGCTTACGCATAATGAAATAGAGGAAAAAATCAAAAATTATGGTCAAGTATCCCCCCTCTCATCTCTGTCAATAGAGTTTGAGTAGGTGTAGACCTTCCCACAAGCCAAAATTTATTTATGTTTGAGTTTGGGGAATAATTTGTATTACCAAGTCCAAGCCTTTCCTTCACTATTTCATCCTGCATTTCTGTCTATTTCCCGGACATGAATTCGTAGGTGTTCTTCACTTCTGAGCACTTCTCTTACGGTTCCCTTTCCCTCCATTACTTCTCACCTTAGCACTGCACTCAACTTCTTTAGAACACCCTTAAGCTCTCCAACCTTAATTATTTATATTTCTCCGTTCACGGCCGCCTTACCCTTTTTATGAAAAACACGTGAAAAACCATACAAATCCGCCAAAAACCCAAACTCCGTCTTTGCTCCTCCAGACTCCTGCCACCGTACGTCGCACTTCAAAATTGCAACCTTTAACAATTACCTTAACACTTATCACCCTTTCCTTGCGATTGTGATATTGCAAAATCGCAAATCACATCCTGCAAAACTTACCACATCACAAATCGCATCACGTGGAACTTATCACATCACAAATAGCTGCCTGTAACCTTTACCACAATGAAAATTTCATTCCACACATTTTATTTTATTCGCATTAATCCTTACTTCTATCCTTGTAAACTTGTGATTTAGCGATTCCCGACCCCCCACGTCACTCTTTTCACTTCAGACTACGGACCATTTAGTTTCTCTTGTTAATCCTTACCTCTATTCTTGTAAACTTGCGATATTGCAATTCACAACTCGCCACGTCACTCTTTTCACTTCGCACTGTGCACCATTTTGTTCATTTTGTTAATTATTTACTGCCATCCATTTATACTTGTGAAGTTGCGATTTCAACATCGCACATCGCAACCTTTTTTTTCCATCGCATTCCGCCATCACATTTCTGAGTTCTTCTCACTCTGAAGTCATTTCTTGTGTTATAATAAGGTTTCCTAAGGGTTTAACCCCATATGTACTCTCCAAAGCCATTTCTCACGTTATCATAAATTTTTCTAAGGGTTTAACACCCTCTTTCCACTTCCAAACCTCATTTCATCTGTTAAACCCCCCATTAGCCCTCTTAGCCCTTTTCTTCACCCCTATGCTGCAAATTAATTTTTTTTAACTAAAATTAAGGCATGGATAGTTTAGTTACATGGATAGGAGCATGGTAGATAGATCATATTATAGGTAGAGTGGATTTAGCTATTTGGCCAAATTAAGTGCGGTTTAGAATTAATTTCCTTTCTACCACCTATTTTCTGCAAATTAAATTAGTTTCATTCCTGGAATTCCTTTCCAGCAATTTAGTTTAGTTTCCTTTCTCTCATTTCCTTCTAGCAATTTACTCTCCAGTTGTTCTCATAATTTTATAAGTAGCACCATTTTGTGAAGCAGAAGAAGATGGCATGAAAATAATGCATCTACTATGTATATAGCACTATCACCTCAAATTTTGTATGAACTCTGGGTTGATAAAGTAATGTAGGTCAACGCCTCGGTTGCAGAATTCTTGGTGCAATACCAAGGCTCACTATTTTTTGGCGTCGTTGCCGAGGAGGTGTCTAGTAGATATTTTGGTTGTGTTTTAGCATTATTTTCTACTTTCCTTTATTTTCATGTCACTTTCGAAATATTGAAAAAGTACAAGAAAATATCTAATTTTCATGACTCATAGGTCTAGGGATACTAAAATACAAAAATTACCCAAAACCCCCACATCACCTCCTAGCCACCCTTCACTCTTCTTTAGTGGCAGTGAGATTGAATCCCCTATAGGAGAGCCTTATGAATATTTTGAGGATCCTATTGGGGAAGAAGAAGAAGACATTGTTTCAACTGAGGGACCTCCTTCACCTATCTTAACCATGGCTAGGACCTAGAGAGCCTTTCCTATAATAGAGGCAGATGGGGACACTAAGATGAAAAACATTAGCCCCTCGGCTCTTCCACACTTCCATGGAATTACCTCTGAGGACCCTGACACATTCATGCAAGAATTTTTTGTTGTTAATAAGACTTATGACTACACCTCTGATGATTAGAAGTTGAAGATATTCCCATCCACCCTTAAGGATACAACCTTGCACTGGTTCATGGGTCTACTTGGGGATAACATCACTACCTGGGAACAGATGGAAGAGACCTTCAGCAGAAACTACAAAGACTACTGTAGGTCCAAGGAAACTAAGGATGAGATATTTAGGATGACTCTAGTGCCTGATGAATCCCTAGAGGATTATGAACAAAGGTTTCAATTAAACTGTAAGAGAGCCAATTGTACTCTGGATGTTGTCACACTTAAACTTGTAATTATTTGGGGGATCAGTGAAGAGATCATAAAAACCTTGATTATGCTATTAGGAGGAGATATCTACCAACAACCCTATGAAATAATCAAAATTTTCTTTTAGAACCATTCTAGAGCATTTAGGAAGAAGGGCATAGCTAGCCAAAGTACATCCAATACACCTTCCTCTTCCACCTTCATAAAACATGAGATTGAAAACATGCTAGAGGACATAAAGAGTGACATGCTACACAACTTTTCTTTGCAAATGAACACAATGCAGGTCAAAAGGAAGCAAGGGGAAGCAGAGAGAGCCCTGGCCATATTTTGTCCTAGATGTACTAGGAAACACCTAAGAAATTAATGTCCACTGAATGTCATAGAGTTTTTCTTCGTCTATGAAGAGAATCATGCCACAGACAAGTGTCCCTCCTTACCTAGACTTAAATTTGTATATCAAGGTGGTGAAACAATGCCAGAGAAACTATGTTCATCAACCACAGAAGACCTCGGGGCCCTTGGCCAAATCAACAACGTATGCAAGGTGCATCTCACTATTACTATTACAACAATCAGAGTGCACCCATGCAACCTTGGTACAACCCCACTCCTCCATCCTAGTATACACCTCCTACTTGGCGTTCCAACCCTTCATATCATCCTCAACCAATAAGCGAACCATTTTAGCAGTATGTTCCACAAAAATCTCAGTCGAATAATACATCCCAAGGCTAGAGGCCTCAAAAAAATCAAATACCTACTCTAATACCTCCATCCCAACCTCAAACTCAGCTTACTAATGCTACTCCACCTAGGCTACCTATACCTGCACAACCCAATCTGAACCCGAACAATAGACAGGTACAACAGGCTCCCAATGGAGAAACATCCCATCGAGCTGATGCTGTGGAGATACAGGAGGTTAATCTCAGTTAGGGAAGAGTACTCCCAGAAAACCATCCCAAATATCCACATGTAGAGGTTGAGGAGGGAAAGGAAGAAGATAACACTCAGATCCAACAACCTCCTTTTCCCAAGCGCTTGATCCACCCAAGTTATCACAACCCCAGAGGAGACTGAAATCCTGGGAGAATTGGAAAATTTCTATGTAAAGATACCATTTCTCCAGGCCATTAAGGATGTCCCTATATAAAATAGGCTCATTAAAGAAAATTCCTTCAAGAAACTTGGAAGGAGGAAAAGAGATACCCCCACTATCAATGTCGTAGGACAACTGTCTGACCTGATACTGGGGAAGGTGATATTTCCAAAATACCTAGACCCTGGTAGTCTAGTTGTCGATATACATATATATGGTGTCATAGTCCCCAACGCTCTGATTGATTGAGGGGCTACCATCAATATCATGGCCAAGGAAATTATGTTCAAACTTAATCTCCAAGGGACCATGGGAAAAGCCAGAACAGTTCTGCAACTTGCAGATCGTTCCACAGTAACTCCACAAGGAATTGTTGAGGATGTTATGATTACCATTAATTCTTGGGAGTATCCTGTATATTTCCTGGTCCTGTAGCCAAAAATCAAGTTTAATGGTTATCCTCTAATCTTAGGGAGACCTTGGTTAGCCACTGCAGACGCTTATATTAGTTCTCTAGTTGGAAACATAATTGTAAAAAATGGGCCTTAGTCTGAACAACTAGTGTTATATCATCCAGGAAAATCTTCCATTGATCATGATCTCCCTATATGGTTGGAGGATGAATAAGATGATACACTACCCCTATGTGTACCACAGATGCTATCCTTAGACGGGGGCATCTTGATGAAGATGAACTCATCGACCATGCCATTCAAAACCAGTCCTTAACACTCCTCTTGAAACCCTAGTCAGAGAGTCTGAAAGCCAACCTTATATGGAAGTGAAATCAGTTGAGACAACCTATGTAAACCTCCAAGGATGTCAATTTTGGCCCATCCATATCTCTGAAAATCAACCCAAACCTCTCAAATCAAGAAGAGAAGCAACTATGCCAACGTTTGAAAGAAATTCTTAAAGCATTTTCTTGGGATTACAAGGACATGTAAGGGGTGCATCTTTCATTATGTATACATCACATTTACATAAAAGAAGGATGCAAGGCTATGAGAGAACCCCAAAGAAGAATGAGCTTGACTCTAAAGTACATAGTCAAAGAAGAGCTGCAGAAACTATTGGATGCAGGGTTCATATATCCTATATCAGACATTGAGTGGGTATCTCCTCTTGTCCTAGTCCTAAAGAAGAATGGGAAGGGGCGAATTTGTGTTGATTATCAAGAACTTAACAAATCCACTAACAAATACCATACCCCTTTACCCTTTACAGACCAAATCCTAGATGGACTTACAGGGAATAAGTTCTTTTCATTCATAGATGGGTTTAGTGGTTACAATTAGATTCAAATCAGCCCTAAAGACTAGGATAATACTATTTTCACCTGCCCTTGGGATAAATTTGCTTCTGGAGTCTTATCTTTTGGGTTGTGTAATGCCCCAGCCTCCTTCCAGAGAGTTGTCTTCAACATCTTTTCTAAGTTATTCCATTACTCTATCGAAATTTACATGGATGATTTCACACCATATGGGGATGACTTCCAAAAAAAACTCTCCAATTTGGGTTATATTAGGACACTCCATATCCCAAGAAGGAATACAGGTAGACCCGAACAAAATCACTATCATAAAAAGTGTACCTGCTCCTAAAAATAAGAAATATGTCAAGAGTTTCTTAGGCTTAACTGGTTACTATAGAAGGTTCATCAAAGATTTTAGCAAGATTTCTTCGCCATGATTTGGGTTATTAACCAAAGTTTCTGAGTGTTATCACTCAGGTTTTCCTAGAAGTTGTGTAAGAGGAAAGTATACCCGAGGTAACCACAAACCAACCTTTTAGATGCAGAATCTAGCGAATCTGCATCCAGAGAGGGCTCTCTCTTTATGATTTATCTTTGTTCTTGAAAGGTTTCAGTTAGTTGGATTCAGCTGAGCTTGGGGAACAAGAACTACAAATCAAGGGCAAGGCTAAGAGCTGTCAGTCCATTGCTATGGAGTCAAAGGATGGCTTTAATTGTGATTATTCCTATGCACAAGATGGGCATTATTGCAAAAGATAGCTAGACTAGATGTGCATTGTTTAAATGTTTATCATATATTGACTTAATTGATAGGAAATGTATGTTATGGTAGAGATTACACAGGTGCTTTGATTGATTGCATGGTTGAGATTTGGAGCTGGTGAAGAAGGATCCTTGCTTCGCTGTTCAGCCCTCTCCAAAAGACTTCAAGATCATTAAAGAGGTAATCTTCCATTTTATGCCGTCAAGTTATTTAAGTTGATATGAACATGTACATGCCTTCTTTGTGAACTATACAACTAATCTTACTGTCTGCCTCGGGCATTGGAAAGCCCTATGAGGGATATTAGAAAACCAAAAACCCAAGAATTTTACCCTATAGCAGAATTGGCGACTCCACTGGGGGTTTCCCCATAGTTTCCGGACTATCTCCTTCCCCCTTTCTTCTTTCCTCTGTTCACAGACCCTTCTGACCAGTATTTATGCCCAGTAGACATTTCAAAAGCTCACAGAGTTCAATCCTGTTTCTGTATGACCATCTTAAGAACTTTACCCTAGTTAACACTACCTATGTTGGTGTTCCAGTGCGTTAAAACGTGGGCTCTGCTTAAATACAGTGCGTTAGTCTCTGGATTGACGATGTCTTTACTCAGAGATAGTGCATTACTCAGCCAAAATTTGTTGTTCACCCCTATGATTGTGTTTTGGTTGCAGAGTTTTTTTGCCATCAGTATCCCTCCTTGACTGAATCCCTGTGCTTGTTTACTAAGTTGGCATTTCTGTTTATTTGCTCTTGTTCGAAAATTTAATGTCAAAAACATTTACTTTTTAGAGAAGAAATTTTTTTTTTAGTTTTTCTGCATCTAGCTGAATTAATTCTGAAAATTTCAGTTAAAAGACTGTTAAGATGAGGTAAATAGATGTCTGAATCTTTAAGGTTGAACTTTGCTATTTTAATGTTAGTGCATGGATGTTGAAAATAAACCTCTCCTTGTAGAAATACTCTTCATCGAATTGCATATTTAGAGCATATTTTTGCAAGGTTTCTTGAGTCAGAGTCTCATTACATTTCATACGTCCACTCCCCCTCCGCAAGACTAATAATCAAGTACACTAAGAATCAAGCGATAATAAAATCAATCACATTACTTTTTTTTGAGCTCACACCAACAGTAGTTCAGGCTAGGATCTTGGGTTAGGAAAAGTGAGAAAATCACCCAAGATCTCAAAACTTGAAACTAGAGTCATTAACGAGCGAAATCCTACTGCACTCATATTATCGGGACCGTTCCTTTACCGGAGCTCAGCGCGAGACAACACTTGGGTGCACAAGAAGGTAGCCCGCCTTCGACTACATCCGGTGGGCATGCTATATATTGGGGTTCCCTTCGGGGATGTCGAAACTAGATCGAGGATCTAGGTGTCCTGCCCATATAGCTGGCTGTCCTAGACTGTGGACCCCCCCTAATGATGTCTGTGATTTTAGGTATCTTTAGTGGCCATAATTTTTAGGGACTTACACAAGGTGAATGGGATGGGTTGTCTTGGTACCTGAAACAGACAAACCCACTCTGTATTTGGTCTTTAGGAGGGTACTCGTCTTCACGAGAGTGCTTACACCTATCGTCTGAGGTTCGGGCGAAGCTCTAGAGTGACCATAACTGTACTTTCGACCAACCCTCTCTGTATACTATTGTGATACTGGAATTCATCACCAGTAAATGGTAGTACTCAGACATGGCACCCTACTCTGGCTGCTTGCTGATTGATTTTAGAGAGTCATTTTTTCTTTTTTAGGTGTGTGGTTACTGTCACTGAGACTTTATAATACATAAAAATTTATTAAAATTTGTTAAAAATAAACAAGTCACCGTGGCGTCATCCGACCCACGCCGTCTGTCTCGATGACAACAAGGTCTACCTTTTCTGACTCTTAAGGAAGAACTGAACCTTGGTGAACCCGTGCCTTCTGCGGAAGAGCAATCTCCATTGACAAACCCTGATTTTCACACAGCCTCATATCATACGGAATTTCCGAAGGACCCTTTCATGGAAGGTGTCATACCTCATTACAATCCTCCACTCACTGATCCATTGGGGCCTGTGATAATTCAGATTCCACCATGCCAAGACATGTCTTCGGCCGCACAAACATCCATTTCACAACTGACATCCACAGGGTCGATACCAATGGCAACCATCCCAGGTTCGCCACCATCCTCCCTGCCAGTTGCCAGTTCTATTCCATCACTTGGTAACCCCAGTAGTCAACTTATACCTAGTCCCAACCCTACGGTCATCACAATTGTAAGTAACTCGCCAAGTCCTTCGGGATCTACTCCCCGTGACCACGTTGGGACCTACGGTTGCTCCTCCCATGAGTGGGACTACTTCGGTTCCTTTTAGCAACCCTTTCGGTTGGAACCCTTTGCTGAGTTCAAACCCCTTGGCCTCCTTACTAGGGGGCAGTGTCACCAGCACGCAAACAACATGGAACATTTCACTACCCCTGCAATTTTTAGGACAAACCGGACAACCTATTGTTAACACTATTCCCTTAAGTGGTTTAAATATCGGTGTAGGGTCTATGCCGTTGCCGAACTATGCAAGTAGTAGCATGCCTCCGGGAAGCTCTATTGCATCCATATGGACTAACCCACCCCAAACTCCATCTGGAATGGGAAGGCACTTTTACACTGGGGGCAACCAACTGTTCACCCCACAATACAATATGTCCTATGGACATCAACCATATATCCCTACCCCTCCACCTATAGGAAATTTTTATCAAAGTCCTACTTATCCTACTGGTAACACATTGATGGGTGGACCCTATGGTCCACATAGTCAACCAATACTTCCTTGGTTAGATTCGGGGGCAAACCCACAATTTCCATTTTTGGCAGCTCTAGACATTCTCGACATCTATAAACTGACTAATGACCCCATTAATCACAACCCGCTCTGGCCTCCCGTACCGCACAAGATTCCTTCTGACATCCCAAAGTTGGATGGGAAACAAGGGGAAGACCCAGCCGCACACATCACCACCTTTAATTTATGGTCTATATCTAATTCCATGGTGGATGATAGTGTCTGGCTTCGACTGTTTCCCCACACCCTTATAGGCAATGTCGCCAAGTGGTATATTGAATTGCCACGTGCCGCCATAAAAACTTTTGGCGCTTTAGCGACGGAGTTTCTAAAGAACTTCCAATTACCAATTAGATTTGAAACCGGAATGGAACTGTTAACCTCGTTGTGCCAAGACACCGCCACCCACATCTCCGATCACATTCATGAATGGAGACGTAGGAGGAGGCTAGTCAAAGCAACAATCCCGGATCATCTCCTATCTAATTGGTTTTGTAAGTCTCTCTTACTCCACATCTCTAAAGACATTGGCCTTTCCAGTGCGGTTACAGAAGATCAATGCATTCTTCATGCCCAACATTTGGATTTAATCTATTCACAAACTGGCACGCTATATGATTTACTCCCCAATGCCCCTAGTAACCCAAATCCTCCAGCTACTCAGAAAACCGGAGCTCACGCCGACGGTCTCGTTGGCACAATCTCTGGTGTAGCCACAAAACAGTCTCGGGGGGAAACCTCCCAGCCATCCTCGGCCTCCATCGCCCCTAACCAAACGACTACTCTTCCTACTGCTGAGGTAAATTCTGTGCAAACTTCACAAAAACCTAGTGGAAAGAACAAGAAGAACAAGAAAAAGACATCTTCTTCGGAAGAGCAGTCGGACAATCAGAATAATCCTAATCAGAAAAACGCTGCCAAAAATGACAAAGGGAAAGATAAACCCATGAAATTTCCTTGCAAGATCTGTGCGGAGGACCACTTGACATACAAATTTCCTCGGCTGTAGGAATGCACCGATTTTATCACAAACAAGGATTTCATTGAACACTGTGTTCAGTATACATCCTTTCCCTAATCAGCAAACACCAACCATGGTTGAAAACCACACAACCCCGACAACGGGGCAATGGGGGTTGACATCCTTCAGTGAAGGATCATCTGCCATTATGGCATTGAGAGTGTTGAACTTCAAATGTTGAACTTCAAACACGAGCCAAGCTTTATGGAAATCCTACCATAGATGCTCAAGAACCTGGTACTAGTTCGACCCCACTGCCAACCGACGATTTGCATATCGAACAACCTACTGCTAACCCCATGATTCTATGCCCCAAAGGGACACTTCAACACATGACTCATAACACCTCTGCATGTGCAGCCCAAAACTACAACATTGTAGAAGATTTGGTGCAGGCACCGTCAGCTACGTCTGCTCTCGAAGTATTGCAAACTTTTCCAGCACAAAGGAAAGCCTTGCTTTCAGCCATTGGTGGAATATACCCCCAGGATTCCATGCTAGCTATCTTTGATATGGAAAAATCTCAGACTCGCCTCTCGCACCAACTCACATTCCAAGTGCAGGTTGTGTCGAAAGGGATACCAATCCATCGCACTGTCATAGATGAAGGTGCTTCGACCTATGTTGTCACAAGCTTCCTGGCTCGCTTTAGGTTCTCCTACCTTAACACCGTCGTTGAATTCCCTCAAAGCTTTCAATGGCCAAACTTTCCTCCAAAAAGGATACCTTGCTAGCTTTCCCATCACTCTAAGTGGGAAAATGGTAACCGTGGACGTTGAAGTCATAGATTTCCATCTTGACTATAATCTATTGCTCGGTCGCAGTTAGTCTTATGCGATGACCGCATTTTTTCTTCGATCTTCTGACTCGTCCTATTTCCATTGGATGGGAAAATAGTCATAGTGGATCAGTTATCCTTCTGCACCCCTGATTATTCCACGTTACCAAGTAGCACTGTACCCCTAATAGGAGGTTGTCCTGACTCTTATGTCAGTATTGGTACCGGTCTTCTGAAGGTATATTCCCTACTGGGTTGTTTTCCTCTCCCGCCGCCAGAGATCCCAAATACGGTTGCAATGATATCCACCACTTTGGATAGCTCTATCGACCCATGGATCCTCCTAGCACCTTCATACATTGATTCCTATGGAGATCGGATGCTGCTCTCACTAGCCAAGTTGGCCTACCAAACATCTGAACCCTCCACTGCTATGGTTTCAACCAAAGGTACAAACCTCCCACCTATCACGGTTCTCTCTAAGGATCTCCTCAATGAAGTCTTGCCTACATACAAAGCTATTCGAGAGATCATGTCTGTAGAAGAACGACCTTGGGGAGAGTTTCACCATCGCACTTCGATGATCGACTCGGACGTGATAAAAACTGAAATCCCATCCTTTGACCCACCTGAGATGGTTCCCTCTGCTTACATGACTATTTGAACTATCGATTCAAAAGGAACATGGGTAATATTTCTAAGACAATGCTCATTGATATCTCAGTCGAAATGTGTATCATGGAAAATATTCAAATTGGATCAGATTGAAATCCTGAGGAAATTGCATGCTTCACATCCCTTTTCAAGGAATTCCGCGATGTGTTCACTTGGTCTTATGACAAAATGCCCGGCATAGATCCATCTATAGTAGAGCACGAAATCAAGATTTATGACAATGCCAAACCAATTCGACAGCGACTCAAACTTTTCCACCCGCCACCATCAAAATTGAGGTAGAAAAAATTTTAAACGTTGGTTTCATCTATCCTGTTCCTTTGACGGAATGGGTTTCCAATCCAGTTCCCGTCGATAAAAAACAAGGCACAATCCGATTTTGTGTTGAATATCATGATTTGAACGTCGCTTGTCCCAAAGACAATTATCTTACGTCGTTCATAGATCAGATTCTCGACGATTGTGTCGGATGAAAATCTTTTTCCTTCATGGATGGATTCTCTTTCTATAACCAGATTGCGAATAAAAAAGAAGACCAACATAAAACTTCCTTTATCTATCCTTGGGGCACAGTTTCATATCGTAAACTCCCATTCGGTCTGAAGAATGCTGGAGCAACTTTTCAGCGGGCTATGGACTATGCTTTCCACGACATTCGAAATATTGTACAGGCTTACTTGGATGACCTTCCGGCCCATTCCAAGAAACAACCTAATCAACTTGATCATCTGAAAGAAATTTTTGCTAGGTGTAGATTCTACAATATACATCTAAATCCTCATAAGTGTGTATTTATGGTCAAGTCCGAGTGCCTGTTAGGTTTCATTGTCTCCAAGCACGGGATTAGGGTTGATCTCGATAAGGTTAAGGCAATTTTTGAATTGTCGGCACCACAATCCATCCTCCAACTCCAACATTTGCAAGGGAAGGCAAACATTTTACGTCGATTCATTTTTAACTATGCCGAGATGATGAAAGGATTTATGTGATTATTGAAGAAAGGAACACTATACTTGTGGGATGACCAAGCTCAACGGTCATTTGATGCTTTAAAACATGCACTTGTTTTAGCCTCACTCCTTAGTACCCCCGACTACTCATGCGACTTTCTCCTCTACCTGGTAGCCTCACCATCCTCAATTGGAATGGTTCTGGTTCAAGTTCACAGTGACGATAGTGAACATGTGATATACTATTTGTCAAAAGGTCTAATCAGACCTGAACTACGTTATTCACATGTGGAGAAACTTTCTCTGGCGGTAGTTTTTGCCGTCACCCGACTCCAACACTATATATTGTTGCGACAGACTACGGTTATTGCTTTAGAGAACCCCATGCGACACATCCTGTCTCGAAAAATTATTGGAGGAAAATATTCCAAATGGATCATAATCCTCCAATAATTTGATTTGGTCTTCACAGCTGCCAAAGCAAAGAAATCCCTCATCTTCACCGAATTATTATTGGACCTTCCCAGAATCGACCCAGGATAAGTAGTTCATGATCCATTTCCTGATGAATCTGTATACTTGGTCGATTCTTCGAACCCATGGTATGGAAACATTTTGGTCTACCTACAAACCCAATGCTTCCGCCCAACTCTCATGTCCAATGACTGTCGCCGTATTCGCCACCAGGAAAAGCACTACCTCGTGCTAAATGATACATTATATTGTCGTGGTATCGATACTATTCTCCGGCGTTGTCTCACTTTCAATAAAGAGGAACGCGTTTTGAATGACTGCCACGCAGGGGCATGCGATGGTCATCTTTCAGGCAGAGATACTTCCCAAAAAATCCTGCGCGCAGGTTACTATTGGCCCACTTTGTTTAAAGACTGCATTGCAGTGGTCCAGAAGTGCCATCCATGTCAAATTTTCACAAAGAAAATGCATGCTCATCCTTCCCCCCTTCATCTGGTTATCTCCATTGGTCCTTTTTCTAAATGGGGAATTGACTTTGTCACCTGCAATCCCACTTCAGAAAATGGGCACAACTACGTCATGGTTGCGGTTGACTATTTTACGAAATGGGCGGAAGCCATTCCCACTATTAAGGCCGATGGCGAAACCTCCACTCTCTTCCTGTTCAATCAGGTAATTTGTTGATTCGGCGTACCCCTATCTATTGTCACAGATCATGGATCCTACTTTCAGAATCATATGATGACCAAATTAACATCCATGCTAGGTTTAGGTTTTCGGCAAGATCAATCTTCGTCTTATTATCCTCAAGCTAATGGTAAAGTCGAAGCTGTAAATGGCATCCTCAAAACCATGATTCATCGATTGGTCGGAAGCCATAAAACCACATGGCATAAAAAGTTTTATTCTGTGTTATGGGCATACCGAATGTCAGTCAAAAATGCCACAGGCTTCACGCCATTTCAACTTGCATTCGACCTGGAGGCAGTACTTCCAATCAAGTGTGAAATTCCAGCACTCAAACTTGCTGTAGAACTCCTGCCTGGCACCACCACCACAGAAGAATGCTTGCTCTCACTCAATCAATTAGATGAAACTCTTCGAGATGCTACACTAGCACTCAAAGCTCACTAGTGCCAAGTCAAAGCTCAATACGACAAATCTGTCTAGCCTCGTTCTTTCCAAGAGGGTGATCTCGTTCTACTCTATGATCAGAAACATGACCTCTTGGGTGCAAGAACACTCCAACCATTATGGCTTCGTCCTTACATCGTCACTAAATTCCTCTCAAAAGGGGCTTAAGAACTTCAGGACTGTAATGGAATTCTACTCACGGAACCCCGCAACAGGCTCTATCTAAAGAAGTATTTTTCCTAGTTTCACACTAGGCGTATGCTTTGTAATTTTATGTATATAAGTTTTGCCTATTGTTTTGATGTCTCAGGATATTTTTTGGTTTTTGAGGTGTTTTTATCATCTACAATCTTTTTATTTCACACAGATGTCGTCATCCTCCTTATCATACATCAGATATGTGGACGGTGCTAGTCATCACACTAGACACATTGCTTCAACTGCTTGGGTTCTCTACACTCCTGAGTCGGAACTTCTTGATTCTGGGGGAATTTTCCTCGGTAGTGCCACCAATAACGTTGCTGAGTACATGTCAGTGATCCAACTCCTCACAGAGGCAGCATCTCATGACATCTTCAATTTAGTGGTCAGGTTAGATTCCCAACTCATCATTATGCAGTTAAACAATCATTACCATGTCCATCATCTAGTCTTGTTACATTATTTTTTAAGGGTGCGGCTTTTAGAGCGTCAATTTCAAACAATCACATTTGAGCACATTCCTAGAGAATTTAATGCATTAGCTGATTCTCTGGCAAACTATGTGTTAGATTGGCATCTGTCACATTTGTTATAAAAGATTTACACATGAGTATATATATTTTTATCCCATTGAAAATACATAAAAAATTAAAAAACACAAAATCACCAAAAAATATGTATATATATATATATATATATATGTCGTGTCCAGTACAATAGTTACATAAAAAAATCTTCCAAAACTTGGGTGTTTTACAAAAAATTGGCTATACTAAGCCACGCTCTGACACTTATACATCTGCTCCGCCAGCTAGGCCTGATGATCATGATAACATACAATTGCTATGGCTATCCTCCTCAAAGGCACCAGGTATCTCTCCGTCACACCTACGGTATGCCACTGCAAATGAACTGGAACCTCCCGCATAGGAAGGGGTGGTATACCCATACTCAAACCCTCCAGGTTTCTGGAGAGTTCATGTAAAATCTGGGCATCATCATCCCCGGTGGCTTCCGCATCCTCAGCTAGTGCACCAACCCCGTGTAGCTGCAGTCCTCGCCATGCATAGCGAGGGGCCCCAATTGGGTGGACAAGTGCCACATCTATGTCAAGCAAACAAAGCTTCATGTCAAAACATAATTTTCACCCTATTTCAACAACAAAAATTGCATAAAAATTCAAAATACAAACACAAAGTACTTCCTATAGTACACTGATCATTTCCTTCTTACCATCGAGTCCCCACTAGGTGCCAGGGGGCAACACTAACTCCGGATCACCTGTGAAGTTCATCCCTGCATAGGGATAATCCTCAATCATAATAATCTGGGAGTTCAGCCAATCAAAAAACCCATCATCAAAACAGTGACGGATAGGACCCTCTCTAGTCTGCAGAAGCAAAGCTGCCCATCGAGCCTATCTCAGCTCGCATGGGCCCAATGGCGCTGTAATGATCCTGGGCCTCATCAATGGTACTCGCTCCAGTAGGAAAGAAACGATCAATGTTTCATACCCAAACTCTCTATGGGTACGAGTCTTGCATGTTGTGAGCTCTACTCAGACCCGACAGAAAACTCCATCACACCAGTCAAAAACTTGAGGCTACATACAATCCAAGGCTACTAGCATCTAGGCCTTGGTGGCCACATGCTGACTCTTGGCACCTTCCAAGCCAACAATAATCCATAATATAGACCTCAGTGGTCTCAAAGCCACCCGTGCAATAGGCACCCGATTTCTCACAGCCTCTGTGTTGTGTATGCAATGAGCAAGAATGAGATCAGCAGTGGAGCACGGATCCGCTCTAGACCCCGTCAAGTTGGGCCTCAGTCCACGACATGATAGGCCGGTCAAAAAGTACACATCGTCCTTCTCAATTGAGAGCTCATTTCCCCCAATCTGAAAGACATGGTGCCACTCGTCCCATTGTTGAATCAACCACCTCAAGAGGTCCTCTTAACCCCTCATCAGTTCTAAATGTGCATATTTTAGCAAACCGCATCTGCGGAGAGCCATCAAGCTTGCAGCATCAGTAATCATATCTCTTTCTTCCCATTCATGTTCTCTCTCTCTTGCCAGATACTCATGATTAAAAACTGAATACCTGCAAATGCAACATTTTTAACCGATTAGAAATTTCCTGGAACACTTCAAAATGCTTATTAATGAGTTCCTAAAAAATGTGTTGCGCCTAACGCTGGCCATAGAACAAAACAAAGCGCGCTAATGTGCTCTTCCTTCATGGGAAGTGCACTTAACACGGGTCCAGCACTGCTGGCCTGCATTAGCCGCTAATATTTTTTAAGGCCAGCCAAATTTCTCATTTTGAACCAGCAAAACTTCACAAAAACAAAATAAAATGATAGCAGGAGGTTCTAGCTCTTACCTGGATCTCGCGGGAAGAAGAACCATTGCCCGGATTGACCGCAATCGACAGCTGAAGTTTTCACCCTTTTCACCCCAGAGCTCCTTCACAGCATTCACAACAGTGAAAATGAAAGTCTTCTAACCTTCTTATAGCCATTTCTAGGGCATGACTCTCCTAGCTAGTTAGCAAAAGTCGTGAATTCTTGTTGCATATGTGTTGCAACTATTGAGATTTGTTACTGATGTTCTGATCAGTGATCAAGATTTATATGCAGACATAAACATGTTTTGACCCTTTCTAGTGAGCATTCTTTTTACGGTATTTTTCTTGCTCGTTAATCAAAAAAACCTCGAGTTCCCTTCTTCGGACTCGTTAAACTTATATGAAGTCGATTTTGAGCATTCTTTTTATGGTCTTTTTCTTGCTCGTTAATCCGAAAAACCTGGAGTTCTCTTCTCCAGACTCGTTAAAACTGATATGAAGAAGCACTGAGCTTTCTTTTTAGGGACCTTTTTCTAGCTCAGAAAACTGAAAAAACCCCGAGTTGCCTTTGTCAAGCTCGCTAAACTACCACGAAAGAGAGTAAGGAGCCATTCTTTTCCTCTTTTTCAAAGCTCTTTAAACTGAAAAAGTAACCGATTTTTTTCCGCGTGACTCGTTAAAATTTCACGGAGAGCACCAAGTTTTTCTTTGTTGGACTCGTTAAAATTTCACAAAGAGTATTGAGTTTACTTCGTCTCCTCGTACTCATAAGAAAATGAGGTATACGTCCATCGAACATAGATTTCTCACTTTTCCAGCTTCGATGGACTAACTCATGGAAATTTCAGGCTTACTATTCTCCCTTTTTCATGCCCGGTTATCAAGACATGACAAAGGTACCCCAATGGAGTTGTCTTTTACGACATTTTTCAGAATCTTTAAACATGAAAAATTCACCGAGTTTACTCGTTTGGACTCATTAAACCTAATCAAACGGGTCACGGAGTTGTCTTTTACGATATTTTTCAAACTCTATAAATATGAAAAATTCACCGATTTTACTCGTCTGGACTCATTAGACCTAATTAGATTGGGAAAAATTTGGACAAAATGGATTATACCTCTATTACATTTCAGAAAGTTTGATTTGGCAGCAAAAATATTGAACATGGCACTTCCCAAAAAAATCTTTCGCAGTTAGCCAAACCCTACCATCTATGAGTATTAGCCTTCATCTCCCAGTGTCCCTACACCGGTAAAATCCTAACACACTCTTTGGTATTCATTAAGCCTCAGCTGCCTAGTACTCTGTTACAGTTCCTTCTATTGTTCAAACAGATCTCGCTATCTACTGCTCCTCTTATCAACCAAACTGCTCATTATGCTAGAAATTATTTGTCGTCAGACATCCCCATTTTCCCTTCATTATCTCCATCACAAACAAAATCATTTTGTTTCCATTTCATGTTGACTAATGTAGGAAGCCTCAGTGCCTACCTTTCAACAGATCTCTTCCTATCGACTTCAACATCTTATCTAGGAAGTTGATCCAGAAACCCATCAGTACCTGGATACTTGCATACATCAGTGGCAGGTAGTCTTGTGTTTGATTAGGAGTCTTCATCATTGGCTCCTGATCGAATGATTCTACGAGTGTTCAACTTCAACTCTTTTAATTCACACTCGCTAGATTGTACTGTGCATCTTAGGGACCATCATCATTATCGGTGGCCACCTTCGCGTTTGTTAACAGTTTTCATTATCGACTGGTAATCAGAGGATTTCTCACATGTTCGACGACAACTCCTTCATTCACATGTTGAGAAATATGCAGTTTAAGTGAAGCAGCGGTCAATACCTTGGGGCAAAGGTTGCATCATTAAAGCTATGTTCCCTTCCCCAAGTTGCGATATTTTTTATGGAGACAGCTTCTTCAGCCTGATCCTGTTATGACAGACACTTCCACATTGTGCTCATCGGTGGACAGATTCTTCATATCTCTGTTCTAGAGAAATCATGTTAATTAAGCTATTGAGCATGGGAATGCCTGACTCAAGGTAGATACTGTATTTTCTGACATATGTTGTTGTTTCAGGTTTTCCTCAATCTTTCAATCTCTTTATCTCTACTACACACATTATAAAGTATTTCGGCCATCGTCTTCGTCTCTAACCTCACACTTTAGGGGAATCTATTACAGGTCAAAAAACCTCCTCATCAGCTCAGAGGAGAAGACAAATATGGAAGGAATACAAAGACCTAAACTAAACCTACTTCTGCCAAGGTAACGCACCACTATAACAGCACAAGAGCGTTATAACGGTCCTAATCAATGAATAAGCCACGTTAGTGGCTAGGGAAACACTCTATTTACACTAGAGGGTAGCGTTACCCGTGTTTTGAGTTTGAAATGGAAAAACCAGCGGAGAATTATTTGAATTTCCATCTTTTTCTCACAAGACAATCAGTACAAAATAGAAAGTGCAAAGCACTAATCTCTTATTGGGCCTTGCCAAAAACAATTGAACTCTCGAAGAAGGAAAAAGCATGGAAGTTGAGGAAACATCTTGGTTTTTTCTATTTAGAACTGGTGGAAGGAGAAGGGCAATGATTGCTCTCTCCATCTCCTATAAAATGGAGCCAAAGGCTCTTGGTTCAAGGTCGAAGGATTGTCAAAGTCTTGAATACTTGTGAAGCAAAGAATTATTGTTGTAGTGTGAGGGTCGAAGGTCAAAGAGGTTCATTGAGAATTTGTTAATCAAGACATCACCACATTGAGAGATAGAGAGATTGGAAGGTTGAGGAGGGCTTGGTACAACCAACGGTTGTAATCCTCCTTTTTATAAATCAATAGAACTGTATATGTTTTTTCCATTCTATGCATTGATATCGTTATTGTTTTTCAATTACTTATATAGCATGAGATGAATAGCTTATATGTGCATTGTTTAATGTTTTCTATATATTAACTTAATTTATAGGAATGTATATTGTGATAGAGATTACACGGGTGCTTTGATTGATCACAGGGTCAAGATTTGGAGCTGGTGAAGGAGGATCCCTGCTTTGCTGCTTCGTGTTCTCCAATAGACTTCAAGATCATTAAAGAGGTAATCTTCCATCTTATTCCATCAAGTTTCTTTAAGTTGATATGAACATGTATGCATCTTCTTTGTGAACTATACATCTAATCTTACTGTCTACCTCAGGCACCGGAAAGCCCAAAGAGGGATATTCGATAACCAACAACCCAGGCATTTTACCCTATAGCAGACAGTGAGTGGGTATCTCCTCTTGTCCTAGTCCCAAAGAATGGGAAGTGGAAAATTTGTGTCGATTATCGATAACTTAACAAATACACCAAGAAAGACCATTTCCCTTTGCCCTTTAAAGACCAAGTCCTGGATGGCCTTGCAGGGAAGAACTTATTTTCCTTCTTAGATGGGTTCAGTGGGTACAATCAGATTCAAATCAGCCTTGAAGACTAGGATAAGACTACTTTCACCTGCCCTTGGGATACCTTTTCTTATAGAATCCTACCCTTTAGGTTATGCAATGCCCTAGCCACCTTCCAGAGAGCTATCCTGAGCATCTTTTCTGAGTTAGTTCATGACTCTGTCGAAATTTACATGGATGATTTCACACCATATGGGGATGACTTCTAGGAAGCTCTCTCCAATTTGGGTAAAGTAATAAGAAGGTGCATTGAGATGCATCTCTCCTTGAGCCAGAAAAGTGTGAATTCCTGAAGAAAGCAGGGGTTTTATTAAGACACTCCATATCCCAAGCAGAAATACAGGTAGACCCAAACAAAATCACTATCATCAACAGGGTACCTGCTCCTCAAAATCAGAAATATGTCAGGAGTTTCTTAGAATTAGTTGGTTACTATAGAAGGTTCATCAAAGATTTTAGCGAGATGGCTTCGCCATTATTTGGGTTATTGTCCAAATATTCTGAGTTTATTTGGTCTGGTCCTTGTCAATAGGCCTTTGAGCTCATTAAGAAGTAGTTAACTACTGCCCCCATCCTCCGAGGTCCAAATTGGACTCTGCGTTTCCACATCCACATTGATGCATCTGAAAAAGTTGTAGGGGCAACATTAGTACAATTAGAGGAGAAAATCCCTTATGTCATTTATTTCATCTGCAAGAATTTGTCCAAAGTCGGGCTAAATTATACTGTTACTGAGAAGGAGATGTTGGCCATTGTCCATGCATTGAAAAACTTCAGGCATTATGTCACTGGATATCAGACCTTTTTTCACACTGACCATGCAGCCATCAAGTATTTAATGAACAAACTGGATGTTAATGCTAGAATAATTAGATGGTTGTTACTTTTGCGGCAATTTGATTTGACTATTGTTGATAAACTTGGAAAGGAAAATGTTGTTGCATATTTTTTTTTCCAGGTTAATTCTCCCTATAGGTGAAGAAGGAATGGTGGATGACCAGCTACCATATGAACACCTCTTTACCATATCAGCACTCTCACCATGGCTTTCTGATATAGCCAACTACTTGGTTTCTGGAAGACTCCCTCTTAAACTTTCATTCAAGGAGAGGAGCAGAATCATCATAAAAAGCGCCCCTTCCACATGTATTGAGGGGAATATCTTCAAGCTAGGCCCTGATCAAATCCTAATAAGATGTGTGAGGGAGGAAGAAGTTTTTTATATCCTCTTTTAATGTCATGACGGCCCATGTGGAGGCCACTTTGCTGCAAATAGAACTGCTTATAAAATTTTTCAGGCGCATTACTATTGGCCTACCCTTCCCCAAGATTCCAAAAGATACACCAGCAGGTGTGACCAATGCCAAAGGATGGGTAAATACACACAAAGGGATGAAATTCCTTTACACCCTTAGGTGCCTCTTGAGCCATTTGACAAGTGGGGCATGGACTTTGTTAGACCCATCAATCCACTATCCGGAAAAAAGAAGCATATCATAGTCTGCACTGATTACCTGACAAAGTGGGCTGAAGAAAAAACAGTGAAGGTAGCAACCAAAGAAAAAGTAGCAGAATTTCTAAGGGAGAATGTGTTTTAAAAATTTGGATATCCCATAGAAATAGCCACTGATCAGGGATCACAGTTCACCTCTCACCTCATTGATAATATTTTGAGGAAGCACAAGATTAAGCATATAACTTCTACTGCATATCACCCTTAGATGAAAGGCCAAGTAGAAGTAAATAACAGAGCTTTAGAGAGAATCCTCACCAAGGTTGTGAGCAGCAGCAGAAAATATTTGGCAGATAGATTGGTAGAAGCTACTTGGGCCTACAACACCACTTGGAAGACAACAACAGGATTCACTCGTTA